>JAFFST010053679.1:21007-38707 GCA_022414735.1 Noturus placidus | reverse complement strand
TTTTTTTTTTTTTTTTTTTTTTTTTTTTTGTCTTGTTTTGTTCTTAAAGTGTAGTCCATTGAAATGTTTCTACGTAATAGCTTGTGACAGAAACTGATGAATAATGCTTTCTTAAATATTACTTTAGCCCTATTTATAATGTTCGTTCCTTATTCATAATAATGTCCCCTCTATGATGATCTCCCATCCAGACCACTGTAAATTAATAGAGCAATCTCTCCACTTATTTTTTTCCTGCATTTCCTGTCTGTGACTCGTACAATAATATCATCAAATTATATTTTTTGTCAGGGATGTATTTATACCAAAATACAATCATGACGTTGTGGCATATGGGAATATAAAGTGCAATGATTTATACCAGCTGTAGCTGTGACTATAATAGGGAATTATTCAGCCTGCTAGATCACACACTTTACTTTAAAGCATGCAAGTTATGAAGCAGACGCTTATGCAAGCATCCATGCACGACGCCCTAGTGCAATCACAAATCATCCCATCAATCCACCATCTCACCTCTAAGCCAAGATTAAATTCCTTATGCTGTTAAGCCAAAAGTCTTGCCCTGAAAGAGATCCCAGTCAGAAGAGTGAAGACTTTAAGGGGTAGGCTGTAGTAGATAGTTTAATAACATAATCTTATAATGGGGAAAAAGTTATTTGCTTCTTTGCATGTCAAAATCTTTGGGTGTTCAAAGGTCAAATCAGGTCTTAAGTTCAAATCTAGCATTTGAGTACATTACATTACTGTATCACAAACACACCTGAGGTACACACAGAGACATGAAGCTTGAGATAAGGGTTGGAGAACATGCTTTGTGTGTGCACGTGATGTTCTCTCTGTCATGCTGTACTGTATTGTGCTCCTTATGATGGATTGTGTGTGTGTGTGTGTGTGTGTGTCAGAAAAGCAGGCAGAAAAGCAAAGGAAGACTGCTTTTATGTCGTATATTTCTCTTAGTTTTGGATTTACTCTTTATGTTTATGGAGTACCTCTTGTCCTAGTGTCTTGATTTCCCTTTAACACACTCAACACTCACACAGAAGACACAACAGGATGAGAGATTGTACATCAGTTCCTCAAGTCTGTTAAGAGTAGTTAAAGTAAGTGTGTGTGTGGGGGGGGTTTAATTCAAAAGAAGTAAAGGGTTAACCCCTGCAGGAAAACCCCTCATCTGCACAGCAGACATACAGGACTCCCTAATGAGATGGATATTGTTGTCTAGTTTGTGTTGCAACTGCACTGGCTAGCTGAAATGCTTTTGTCTCATGTTAGCTAGCCAAAGCCACTCTGCTGCACTTATAAAGCCATCAGATGTGCAATCAAGTGTTTGTTCTCCACAGGGGTGTGTGTGTGTGTACGCACAGATGCTATACATCAGGCCTACTCATCCGAAGGCTCGCAGGCCAAATGTGGAATTTTACATAATAAATAAATATATAACATGCCAAGCATTCAGCTTTTAACTTTGGCTTCACAACATGCAACAAGCGAGCACAGTTGTTCCAAAAGTGATCAACCGAGCCATTTGTGATTTCCGTTATCTAACACACCTAATGGGGAGTGTCATATTCTGTCTTTTTGAATTTCTCTGTATGAAATGGATGTAATTCGTTGTCAGAGTTATTGAAATCTCTGACTGTAACACACAGCACAATTTTACTACTCAAATTCATTTAAAGGTTTTGTCATTTAATCTTGTGTATGAGCCATCTTTGAATCTTGACCAGCTAGCCAACAGGCCCTGATATTTTCTCACTACACTGTTTTCTAACAAAACACGCCTAAATGAGTCAATTTGTTCAATGTAAATAATTAGCAAGTGCAAATATCTTGAATGTGTAAATCGAACGTGTTTCCTTTTATAAGATTATAATTAACCAAATATGAGATTATTCAACCTATTTTTAGACATGTTTTGCTTTTTCAACCTTTCTAGAAATAAATACTAAAAATTAGCAACATTATCTGCCAGTAGAACAAGACTATTTCAAGCTTAAAATGAGTGCAAATGTCTAGAAATGGGATTTAAATATTTTTATATTTGGTTTGTTGTAATCTTGTAATAGGAAATACTAGATAAATGTGAGTATATTCAAGATAATTTCACCAACTATATAATTTTTTTTGTAGTGTTTACTGCCCCCTTTGAATTTTAGGCCTACTCTGGCAGGCTTGAATAAGAATATTGGACTAGGTTTAATTAAGTATAATGTACGCTATGTTTCTACAGACAAATGAAGATGACAGAATGTTTCTGAAATAATTCAAATCAAAAGATAAAAGAACAAAGAGAGGGTAATAAAGATGACACCTCTTGCCCTCCTGCCCCATGTGCTGTTTGCTCGGCTATCAACCTCTGAGTCTTGCTCCTTGCTCCCTGACCCCAAGAGATATATTTACAAACCCAGGCAAACAGACTGGTTAATTTGTAGCACCCACCACACCCTGTGATCGTAGACTGACCGGCTGGCTCAGAGAGTGATGGGTTTCCGGGTAAGTAGCTTGTTGTTTTTATAGCCTCCCTACAAGCCAGTACAGTCAGTACAGGTTATCACCGAAACAAAGAAGCATGGAAGCATATATACTGGATTAGCTGACAAGTCTAATTTTAGACTATTTATTCTCTCTTTATGCTTGTGTTAGGGTGGGATCGGAGAGATAAACGTAGAATTGCAAAGGAAAGTTGACAGAGTTGCATGATAACTGCTAATAGGTAATAGATCATTTGAGAGTACCACAAAACATACACTGTGAACAAAAAGGCTATTATATAGCTTTGTTATAAATCTCGGGATACTGCTCCGTAGTCTAATTAAACAGAATTCTTTGTTAACAGTTTTCTAAGCTTCGTTTTCGCTAATCATGCCTTCCGAATGTGCTGCCAGAGTTTTCGTTTACAGCGATTTACTCTCATTGGCTAGTGAGACTTGGATGGACAGCTCGCTGACCTGGTAGCAGAGGCTTCAGTGTCATGTATTGCTGGAGAGCCTCCTGGATGCAGTTTACTGTATAGTTCTAGTGTTTATACTTTGTAGTTGAAATTACTTACTTACTTATTCAGTATATTTGTTCATAATGAATTTTTGACATTCTCTCATGACTATTTTTTTGAGATGGGTTCTACGGAGCAGTGGCATCATCAATGCCATCATTCCTCCTCCTCAGCAGGACACTCGAGCTGTCCATCCAAATCTCACTAGCCTGTGAGACTAAATCACTGTCAAGCTCACCCACACGTTTGTGCCAGACTGGCGAGCATAAATAAAAACTCTGGCAGCACATTCATAAACACAATTAGTGAAAAGGAAGTGGTTTATTTGAAGACCATGTTAAATTTTTGCCACTGAGTTCACTGTTTTCCATTTCAGAGTGTTTTTCATCTTTCTCATTGTATATTTTTGTTTGTTTCTTGACAAGTTATGTTTAAAACTTTTGGCACAAATTTTAATTTCATGGAAAAATAAGCATACAGATGTATCTTCAGTAAATCTAGCATACATTTATTAAGTGTTTTTTTTTTTTTTTTTTTTTGCCCATACAGCCAAACGAAACTGCATTTATTAGCAGTTTTAACATATTTGTGACTCAGAGTTGGCCAGTGTGCTGGGATTGATCAATTGAGTTAAGTTTATGAATGAGAGCTCTTGATTTAATGCACCAGGGGCAATAAAAATTATCTCTATCTAACTAACTTGGCTAAGCTCACTAGTATAATAGTCCATTATATTTATTGTATATTCATTGTGAAAGTTTAATCATGCTCACAATTAAAATATTATGAACCATGCAGCCCTGGTTCAACAGGACGAAAGATGGAAGAATCTGAACTGTGATTCAGACTTTTACTTTCTGTTGAGAGGAGAGTAACGCTGACAGCAAGACGGAAAAGAATGTGATTGCAGCAGAAGGTGAAGGGAAGAGGTGGCACAGGGGCCATCACACCCACTACCCATCTCTTGACATTCCTGCCATGATTGGGTTCACTCTCTCTCTCTCACTCACACACACACACACACACACAATGTGAGCAGAGACACATTACTTCACAACTCACACCTGTTGAGAGTTTTTATTTATGATCAAAAGAAAGACTGCGCAAGTTAATGACCCGTTCATCTAGACTGATGCATGTAACAGTTTCTAAAATGCCTATGTGATTGGTGCATTCAAACTCGCTCCTCAGTGGTATTGTCAGATTTTTGAGGCTTAAAAATGAAAATGTCTGCACCTCTATTTTTCATTTCAGAACCATTTAAATGCTTCAGAGGTGGGCATGCTGTAACGGAGTTCAATCTAACACTTCTGAAACGTGTCGCTTTAGTATAGTCCAATAACTCATTTCATTCTGTTGCCTGCTGGAGAGGAATATGCATCCTCTACAGAAGCCTCTTGATACTTTTATCAAGGTGAAGAGCATGTCTGAGTGCTGTGCCCACGTGAAACGTCACATTTTTCTCCTCTGTTCCTTTGCCAGACTTTGATCTTGTTTTTCTTCTCAAATACCGTTGTTACTTTTCTCTATTGTTTCTTCCCTCATGCTTCTATTCAGCGTTAGTCAGCGGCATCCCTCGTTTCCATGGTAACTCCAAGCCTATTGTGTGGAATACATTAGGGATGCTGCATCCAGTTTCTTATATTCCAATGGAAGAAAAAGGATTGTATCCATTCATACAGGCTTCAAGAGCTAATGCATTATTTATCTTCTTGGGTTGTGAGTAAAATGACAGCCAGTAACTGATCACCTTTCCACTAAGCAATTATCTATGTGCGTGTGCGCATGTGCATATGTTGTCTTGTGGTGCTGATTAAATCAGGAAGTTCAACTGAATTGTGAGCAAGTAGTAGCAGCAGGTGGTTCTCAATGACTCATGGTGAAAGATGTTTAATATTGCAAAGACTTGAGTCACTGTACCTAAATAACTATTTGTTATGTAGATTATTTGCAGTAATTGTGCTGATGAGGAAATTGCTTTGATGTGTTAGATTACAGTGTTGAGTAATGCCTGGGCTGAAAAGGAAATAGTCCTTATGTTTTGATTTCAAATCCAGTCGAAGTCATTAGTTTTCTTCTAAGTGATTTGCAAGGCAACAGAGTGACATTTTGCAGATTTATGGATGTCGGTCAGGATTTTCTCAAGTGTTGATGAACATGGTTGTGTCATTTCATTTAACACTAGTGTTAAATTATATCGCATCCAAATCATCCTTGTAGACCTCAAAAGTGCCTAGAATTGAATTGCTTACACTGTGATATAAAAGACCATGCTGATTAACCCAGTAACACGCCGTGTTAATTATTCCCATACATTCTGTGATTGGCAGATTTTTGGTATGGGGTGCATTATTCATAAATGTTGTACTCTTCCTCTTTCTGATATCAGCTCCCACAGTCCCTGCACTGTTGGAGTCAATCAGAAAGCATTTATACAGCACACTCAACTTGCTGTGGGGCTTTATGCAGCAGCAGGCGTGTGGGGGTAGGGTGCATTTTGTACAGGGAGAGGGAGGAAGATGGCATCCGTATGAGATTCTGACATGATGGGAAGAAAGAAAAAGCAGCATACTGAGAAGAAGTCAGTCAAAACCAGAGATGATTATTACTTATTATAGCTTGTAGAAAAGTAAGATAGAAGATGGCAGCAGGATCCAAGTTGAGTGAAAAAGCTAAAATACCACTGCTGTCACACCAAATATGTTTATGCTTCCCATTCTGTCTCTTTCTCTCTCTCTCGCTCTCTCTCTCTGTGTCTTTCGAGCTTGTTTTTCATTCATGATTAATGGAGTGCAACTGAATAAATGATTAATGAGCAGAGTGGAGTAGGCTTTGGCTGCCTTTCCTTCCATGGCAGGCCAGCACTCAGGCTTTGCACTCCAGTGTCATCTCTCTGTTCTGCTGCCATCACGGACCCCTGCTCTGGACTAATCATGTGTGTGTTAGCTGGAAACTGTGAGAGTTTTGGTGCTATTTGTTACTTTGCACCACCTGCTGAGTGTCTCCATGTTTTTAATAGGGCTAGAGAAATGGTGCTGTTCCTGCTTTTATATACACACTTGAACCATATTTATCCATCTCCGTTACACCACAAGACCGATGGATTGACAGAAGGATGAAGTCATATTGTCATGTGACCTAGGTGGCAGATGGTGGAAGAATATAACACCACATCACCACACATTCCTAGAGGGACAGAAACACGTCTAGCACAAGGACATTTCTGAGGACCTTCACTCAGGGACAGGGTAAAGGTCTGTCTCTGTCTTTCTGTCTGTGTCTGCCTCAATCTGGAATGTCAGTCAAGGATTGAGGTGTGGGAGAAGGGAAAATGAGTGAGTGTAGCTCCATTTGGCAAGCTTTTAGGGGACAGATGGAGGGAAGCAAAAAAGCAGAAGTCAAAGAAAACAATTTGGGATCGAAATTGTAGTGAAAGGATCTTTCAATGTCTCATTGCATTTTAATGCTAGGATTAATATCCAAAGTAGGATTTTATGCTACAGTTGAAATGGATCATTACGTTAATTTGGTTTGTGAAACCTCTCTCTCTCTCTCCTCTCTCTCTCTCTCACACACACACACACTCCCTCCAGTCAATCAGAATAATGGTTATGTGTGCGTTTCTCTTTTTTCTCAAATAGAATTTGTTCTAAGCCTGTGGCATACAAATGCACATTCCTCGGTAAATTGTTTGCATTTCTGTAAATGAACCACATATAATACATATTTAAAATACTTTAAAAGAAAACTCGTGTTTGTTTTTTTTTTTTTTTTAAACTTACTTTCTGTATTGTGTGTTTAACACATTGGAACTTTAAGAATTTAAAACCTTATAATTAGAGCTGCAAGTAACAATTATTTTCATAATTGAATTAATCAGCATTATTTTTTTTTATGGATGCACAAAAAAAGCACCGATAATTAAACTACAGTCCTAAATGAATAATAAAACTTTCATTGCACCTTTTGGTTTCTGTTACTCTGCGGCTGTGGCGCAGTTGGTAGAGCGGGTTGTCCACCAATCATAGGGTTGGCGGTTTGATTTCCAGCCCGGATGACTCCACATGCCGAAGTGTCCAAGACACTGAACCCTAAGTTACCCCCGATGGCAAGTTAGCGCCTTGCATGGCAGCTCTGCTACCATTGGTGAGTGTGTGTGAATGGGTGAATGAGACACAGTGTAAAGCGCTTTGGATAAAAGCGCGCTATATAAGTGCACCATTTAACATTTTACCATTTACTCATTACATTTACGGATATTGTTTTACTTATCTTTAGTTTGATTGTACAATTTTTATTTGACATTGTAGATCTTACTTGCGCTCCCACTCTTTATCTACATTGCGACCGAGGAGCAACGTAGCCTTTTTACAAATAGATCACTTATGTTATAAAAAAAAAACCCAGAATTTACACTGCAAGCAGGCAAATACACCATGTAATAACAATAAACCCTTGCACAGCATTTTGGATATAAACATGAGTTTGTGCTCGTGCATCATTGTCATGCTTCCATGCTACAAAAGCTCCGCTTTGTAAAGTTTGCAGGTTACAGTCTTCTTCACGGCATTTAGAAAATGCACCCCTGCCTTAGAGGACTTGAAGGTTTCACACTTTTTCTGCTGTTACTCATTGATTACACCTCCGTCTGATGGTGATTGAGGTCATGTTGGGTATAAAATGTAACATTAAAAAGGTTCACATAAACAAACAGTAAACAGAAGAAAGTAATTTTCAGTAACTCTGGGTATTCTGCTAAAGCTAGTGGCGTCACATTACGTGCGTTTGATACGATGTGTCCACCTAGGATGCGGCTTATTCGTCTGGTTAGTAAGAAAAAAAACATTAGTGTTCCCTTTCTAAACATTAGTATTACCTTTCTAAAATTAATACACTAGACGGTAAAGTAAACAGTGCATAGTGTAAGCGTATAGTACGTCATTTGGGACACAACTTTATGTATTCTACGATGTGTGTTTTCGGAACAGAAGTAATACAATGAGTAAACAGACCAACTAATCGATAATGGGATTCGTTGACCACAATTTTCATAATCGATTATTATCGATTTTATTGATTAGTTGTTTCAGCTTTACTTATAATACAAGTCTAAAGGTGGTTATTGAATTAAAATGTGCAAATATATAACATGGATTCAAACTGAGCTGTGGCTCAGGTGGTAGAGCGTGTTGTCCACTAATCTTAGGGTTGGCAGTTTGATCCCCATATGACTCCTGGCATGCTGGGGTATGAGAAGAAAAGAAATTCACTGTGCTGTAATGTGTACATGACTAATAAGACTCAATATAATTATGGCTCCACATACTGAAGTGTCCTTGGACAAGACATTGAACCCCAAATTGCCTTGTGGGTGGGTGGTTGGGGGCGAGTGTGAAACAGTGTGAAGTGCTTTGTAGAACCACTAAGTTAAAAAGCGCTATACATGTTCAGACCATTTACCATAAACTTAAACAATATAGGTTAACTTAAACAATACGAGGGGTGGAAAGCCCTATTTTGATTGGATTAGTTTATCAGACGGAGGTCTAGTACATTGTTTTACACGTCTCCTCAGTGATAAATCTTTCGCATCCATACAACAATAAGATAACCACAGGAGGAGTGTGTTTCTAGTGGGTTACACTTTCTACAAACCTGGATGTTTGCATTACGTGCATAGATATCTAAGGAACTGGCAGTGATGCAACTAGTCATTGTTTATAGAAAACTAAAAGTTTCTGATCTTGTGCATTTATAAATATAAAGTAATGCATTGTACCTGTTGCTGGCATTATAATGGCTCATTTAATCAGCCTGTAGTATATTGCATTTTTTAAATGATGATATTGTTTTTTTTTCTTCCTGAAAATGCCCTCCCAGGTAGCATGTAGTAAAGGAGACTAAATATGGAAAGTAATTATTTATTTTATTTTTTTATTCACAACATAAGGCAACATCTGTATAAAAAATCATGGACATGTCTGCGTGCACACTAAAATTATCAGGCGACCGCTGTTTGGCGGGGGGAATGGGTAATTTGGCCTGTAATTCTCTCAGAGGATGATGAAAAGAAACACCGACATGGCTGATCGGGACAGAAAAAAAATTGGAATAGCACCTGTAAAATAGGAAATTACACCAGGACTCCATGTCAATTGAATCCAATGCAGATGGGGCTAAAATCTTAATTAAGCTGTTCTAGTATATTTTTTTCTCTACTGTTCTCAGGCAAAACATTAAAATATGACATACTTGTGTATTTTAATGGTTTTTGGTGTATAAAGCAGAATAATTGTGAGCATTTTTAAAAACATGTTTGTTGATGCCTAGAACAGTCCTAGACTTATGAGTTGTTGGTACATGTGTAGATGCTACAGGTTGACAAAAAATGCTGGAGTATTGCTTTAAACTGAAGCATCCCTTCCCCCCAACCCAGAGAACCCACCTCATGTAATTGTGTTGGGAAAAGTCAGGGCTCACTTATTGTAGGCTTTGCTTTTTTTCTAGCATGGAGTCAGAGAGAGTAGTGTCTGTATAACCATTACTCATCACTGGTGGCAAATATTGACATTGACATGTTGTCATATGCTTGTGTGTGTGTGTGTGTGTGTGTGTGTGTGTGTGTGTGTGTGTGTGTGTGTGTGTGTGTGTGCTAGATTCACTCTCTATTACCAAGTAGGGATGTTTATGGCAGAGCAAACTGAGCATATACTCGTACTGATAATAGCAGTAGGAGGATTGTATAACTGGCATTGTGTTCATATTAATCAAATTCATTTTATTACATCCTTGCTTAATGGGGTGTATGTGTGTTGTGAAGAGTGAAGTACAATGGCAGACCTTGTAGACTGACAAACTGATGGATACGGATACATACACACACACACACACACACACACACACACACACACATACATACAGTAGATGCAGTACACAGCTGTCCCTTTAACAAGCAGCATAGACACAGCTTTTTTATGCTAGAGGGAATGTTTGAGTGTGACTTCACTTTAAGTAGACTGTTGTGAGGAGAGAAACAATAGATGAAAAGGATGGATAGATTAAGGTAGGAACATTAAACAGAAACAGTATTTGCCTGTGTTAATCATAGTGTGAAAGGGTGAGATGAACTCGCTTGTACACAATGACTCATCGTTTCTGCAAGTCTGTGGGTTATGGGTCAGTGCACACATGGCTGAGCCTCCGTCAGATACTTCTCCTCGTGACCCCTAGTAAGATCAAGTGGACCTAGACAGGGAGAACATGGAGAACAATAACTAATCCGGAAGTACGTTTCTGTACTAAACACACTGGCCACACTTTAAAAGCACAATGTTAAGTCTTGCTATAACAGATCAGACAAAAGAGGACTTTATAGTGAAATTAATTGTATGTTTCTTTTCTCTATGCTCAAACAACTAACTATAAATGAGCATGATCTCACCTCATGCTCTCTGGTATCTTTATTCTCACTGACTGTCTGATAAGTGTGATATTGTATTTGTTTTTTTGGGGTGGGGGAAAATGCTCAGCCTTGTGTAGAGTGAGTAATTTCCCTTAGGACCACAGTGTGTTTGCAGATATTTAAAGATGATATTTGCAGGCTGTAAATTGTGGTGTTGACTTTCAGTAATTTCTCTAAATAACCATATGGACCTCCAACATAATTTTAAGATGCAACCTCCTTAATATAAAAGACAGGATATTTTAATGACCACGTACAAACACTTCCACATGACCAGCTCAGCCAGCAATCTGGACAAAACACATCCGATAAACATTTCTAATTTTATGATAGATTTAACGTGTTTTAATCACATATGCCTGTTAAATATATTAGGCTACGTCTACATTAAGCCAGAAAAAAACCCTTAAAAAAGCATCTTGTTCTCCACATTTTGGTCTTTCGTCTACACTGAGACGGTGTTTTTGTTTGGCTTTCTTTTTTTTTTTTAAAGCTCTCCCAAGTGGATAAATGTTTAGTCATGTGACCCATTCAATCAACTTCAGTCTCAGGATACCAAATAACTCCACCTCTTCATCTGTACGTTTAAAAAAATAAATAAATAAAACTGTGCTTTTGCTCAACATTGCAGCATCAATTCAAAGAGACAGACGGTAAATAACCGCCTGACTGAAATGACGCGGGCCAAAGCTTCTTACGTTTTTACGTGCGCAGTACAGGGATGTAAAGTGTAGATGGAGGTCGTTTTAAAAAGAAAATGCAATTTTTAGATCTATCCGGATTAATGTGGACATAGCCATAGTAGATCCTCTGGCTTTGGAAAGCTTCCCCAGTTATCCCATTTGAGAGGCAGAGCTCACACTTCACTCTGGAAATATTATAAAATTTGAATGATTTAAGAATCTCTCCCTGTCACATATGTTTTTGGTTTTTTTTTTTAGAAGATCTGTATACAACAACAGAAAAGTGGGAAGAGATTAGCATACATATTAGACAAAATGCACTAGTGCATTTATTTTTCTTTAATGTAATAAATTTTAGGCCATCAGAGAAATCTTTGCTTCACAAAGTCTGAAAATGTTTGAGGGTCAAGTCACTGTTGCAGATCTTTCTTAATTGATTGAAGTGTTGTGTGTGTTTTTAATGGAAGTATGCAGATTTATTAGAGTTGTTTCATTAGGCTGGCCTGAAGCAACTCCACTACAGTGCAGCTCCAATTTAAACACAGTTAATTATTCACAGTATCAACAATTTCTCTAATGTATTCACAAAATAAACATCTCCACAGAATTACTAATCACCAGCTAAATGAGTGTGTAACTGTTGTTGTCATTGTGTATGTAGTCAGTGGGTGTATGTCATTGTTGTTGGTAGGGTATTAGTCGGTGTGGTTGAAGACAACAAATATACAGTCATGTGAAAAAATAAGTACACCCCATGGATATGTTTTTTGACATTTGCATGGGAGGCGAGCCAGGAAAAAGCCTTTGCAAGACTACAGTTTGCCAATGAGCATATAAGCAAAGTCCAGGCTGTTTGGATTAATGTGCTCTGGACAGACGAATAAAAGATAGTTGTTTGGTCACAGTAACCTCAGACATGTTTGGTGCAGACAAAAGACAGCTTTTCAGGAGAAGCACCTCATACCGACTGTGAAGCACGGTGATGGAAATGTTGTGGTTTGGTGTTGCTTCACTTCCTCAGGGACCGGAGAGCTTGCATTCATTGATTCAACTATGAATTCTGGATCATTTCAAAGAGTGCTTGAAGATAAAGCTTCTTGGCCATCTGTCCGACAGTTGAAGCTGAACCAAAAGTGGGCCTTTCACCAGGATATTGATCCTAAGCACACAAGCAAATCCACCAAGGAATGGCTCAAAAAGAAGAAATGGAGGGTTATGGAATGGAGTAGTCAAAGCCTGGAGTTGAATCCCATTGAAAAATGTTGTGTGGGGATTTGAAACGGGCAACTGAAAGAAAATTGCATGGAAGAGTGGTCAAAAATTCCAACATGCTTGGTGGACAATTTTACAAAATGCCTACAAGAAGTTATTTCTGCTAAAGGGGGGCAATACTAGATTCTGAGAGTGTACTTATTTTTCCACAGAAGAATATCTATTGATATTTCAGCTGAATAAATGACTGAAAATTATAATTTTTCTTGTGGTTTTGATCATGTAACCTATAACATTAACTTTTCCAAAAAGCAATTGGAAAAAAAAACAGCAATTTCCATTGGTGTGTACTTATTGTTTCACATGACTATATACAATATAATATATTTGTATTAGGTTTTGGTCAGTTCATTATAGATTGGCATGAAATATTCTTTTTTTCTTTTTTCTCTGTGCCATTCTTCCATCTCTTCTCTCTCTCTCTCTCTCTCTCTCTCTCTCACATACACACACACAGTGGCGAGCTCCATGGTGACCCTGTTGGAAATCGATGATGTGGCTAACGTCAGTGCATTCCTATTGGACCGGGTGTCTGGGATACTCTACCTGGGGGCACGAGATATGATTGTTGCTGTGGATACTGCCAAAAAATTCAAAACAAAGTCTCGCAAGGTAAATTTCATTTTATGAACATTAGGGATGAGATTAAAAGAGAAACTGAGAAACTCTACCAGGCAAAAAACACTGCAAAATAGGCAAAGATCATTTCCAAAGTACCAAATTGTGTTTTCTTTTGTTGTTGGGGTTATTTTTATTTATTTATTTTATTTTTTTACATTATAGGATAATTGAACTTTTTTTCACTTGAAGGTGATCTAAATGATCTATTTTAATTCTGGGTGGTGATGAGCAGTTGCAAAAATTATTTTATTCTCAATAAAGAGCATCACATTATACTTGGTTGTGCTTCCAAATTGTTATCAGGGCAAGAATACTGTGAAAAGAAGATTACTAATCTGATGAAGGCAAATTGTTTTTCATTAAAAAAAAAAAAACCCTGATGCTTGTTTCAACCAATGACCTCATCTCGTCTTTCTGGTCCATTTCACTAACCAAATTACCCCCCACCTCCATCAACCACCCCTGATTTCCCCCATTTGTGTGTGTGTGTGTGTGTGTGTGTGGCTTTAGTAGAGTCTGGTATTACTATGTGCTGGTTGCTTGGTGGTAGCAGGACTCGCTCTAATATCAGGTTCCATTAAATATAATATGACAGATTTAACAATGCCATTATAAGGAAGTCACCTCAAAGGCTGCTTCGCTGTTTTATGTCTTGAAGGTAAGCCTGTAGGTAAGAGTTTGTCTTCCAGATAAACACTCAAGATGAAGAGTAGCTTGAGTCTGGGAAGTGATCAGAGCTGCTTTGCAATTCAAATGTTCTTTTATTTATTTACTTTTGTTTTGTTTTATTTACGACATCCAATGGATTTAAGATCAAATGATCTGGTTCTCATGTATGAGATCTGGTTCTCATGTACACATAATGGAAACAGATTTGCGTGCTCACTGGTCAATCTCTAATGATGTTTTAAATCATAGTTGATGGACAATATCACAGACTGATATCATGTATAGATAAACTCTTGAGTAATTTAGATTTTTAACTCTGGGTTTAGGAGTCCGCCTGCATGCATGTGATGGATAAATTAATAATGTGACATGCGCAGCCTGCTCCTATGTAATTACCTCTAATGGCCAAATGAGCATTTGCATATTCATGGTTGCCACAGTCTCTTTTTGTTGCAACATGGGACAGTTCTCCTGTACCAGACAATAAGCCTAGGTTTAAAAGCACTAAATTCCCCTCTTCTTCTGATCTCTTTCCATCAATAGATCGTATGGAAAGTTCCAGAAGAGAAGAGCAAATCTTGTGTGACGAAAGGAAAGACAGAGGTGAGTTCATGTTTGTAGGTCTTTTTGTGTGTTGGTACTCGTAAGTCCCTTAGGAGACTCACTAGCGAGTCAGATGAAGTGCGCTTACTTAAGTGTGAATACTCAAGTGTGCATCTGCCATATCATGTTGCATACAAACTGTAATTCCACTATAAATAAATAAATGTATCCCCACTACATTAAAATAGATAGTTTACCTGCTGTACGTAAGAAAACATAATTAACAGGCTTGAGATTATTCCTCGCTCTGTGTCTCTCTGTCTCTCTGGGAAGTTTCACATGGGGCTAGCGTGTGTGTGAGCGAGTTAATTAGGCCACTTAGTGGCTGCCGTTTTACCCACCATGCTGTTCCATGGTGATGTTGGGGGGCTGTGGCTGACTGACAGTTGGGAAGAGGCTCAGAGGGTGGCGATCAAAGGGTGAGATAAAGCAAACAAAAGGCATATAAGGCACAGAAAGAAGAGAGGGAGAGAGCGCGCAGTGGTGGGAGAGCCATACTGAGTTTTTGCACTTGCTGTTCATTTGAATTACACACGCACACTTCATTCAAATCACATTGAAATCAGGACCTGCTCCATCCTGATTGGTTTCTCGTTTAAAACATTCCTAGTAGTTCATTCCTGTACTACACCATGATCATTTGTGTGCACAGAGATTTGTCTTCTTTCCTACTTGCATCTTCTCCTTTGCACTAAAAAATCAATGAAAACCTGTCTCAGGATAGTGAGAATAAGCAGCCTCTGCCAGGGCCAGTGGGTTTAAGAATTGTCAAGGATTTGGGCTTTTCTGCTTATTCATGAGTACACACAGCAATAGTGACATTCTGCTTTGCTTTTAAGAGTGCAAACATGGTGTAAAGGTGAACTGTGCCAGAAATAGATGGGCATTGGATGAAGAAACATGTTTTAGACAATAAGTATCTTTTATAGTGCAGAATAGCTTCGATCTGTAATGGTAATGCCCACAATGTTTTTATGAACATAATGTGTATTAAATTATATCTCACCTGTTTTTGTTAGATCTGGCTTTATTAATGCCTTAGGCGAGCAATGGTGATGAACAATAGTATTTATTGATTTTTTTTTTTTTACTCATAATGTGTTATGTACTACAATATGTATAAGACAATGCACAGATAATGTGTTCTGTGTAATAATGCACCTTGTGTAATCACGTTTTGTTTATATGTATAATTATTAGTTCTTTATAAACCGTAATATATTTTACTCCCTGGTGTCGGACTGTTACTCAGTCTGTGCTTTGCTGTCTCCATCAGGCCGACTGCAATAACTACATCCGTCTGCTGGAGTTCCTGGGAGATGGACGTATTTATGCCTGTGGCACATATGCCTTCGACCCCCAGTGTGCCTTTGTGGTAAGTGCGTGTGCGCTAGTTTGTTTGCGGGTGTGTTCGTCTCTCCACAACTGAATTGGCTTGGCATGCTCCCACACCCTTTCAAACGTCACATGATTGACATCCTGCATGACAAACACACAAAGGCTCATGCAGTCAAAGGCACATTGATATGATAGAAATACAAATGCATTAACACACACTTCACCATTAGAGATATTAAAGTGTAGTGGCAGATGGACTGGCGAGTTGATCAACATTCTTCTTGTGTATAACTATTGTCTACAGACTTTTTTTGTTGTTGTTTTTTTCACACTCCAGTTTTAATATATGGTTTGCCTGCAAGTTTGGATGTCAGGAGCAAAATGTTGATTATTTTTTGTTCTTTCTCATTCAGAAAATCTCAGACTTCACTTTGGAAAAATTAGAGGATGGCAAGGAGAAGATGGAGACTGGAAAAGGGAAATGCCCCTTTGAGCCCAGCCAGCACTATACTGCAGTCATGGCAGGTATGAAACACTCATACACGCTTGTAGGATGATGGCTAGAGGTGAGCAGTATACCAGTATAAAAGAAAATAGCACATTGTAACCAAAAACAAAACCAAAAACAGCTCTGTCCACAACTTTTAATAAAAATGCACCACCCAAATAAAACACATTACGTACAGTACTATGATAAAGACAGATTATAACTTTACAGTGTGAATGGATCACCATTTTTTGCCCTTTCTGAACTCTCATCGTATATTTTTATGAATTTTTTTGGTATACTGCAATACCTTATTGTTTGAATCATAGAAAATATTATATCCTTAAATCGGCAACCCCTACTGGTAGTTTTGTACGCCTTATTCTTACATCCTTCCACTCCGTTTTCTTCTCTCTCAGGGGGAATTCTGTACACTGCTACTACAAGTAACTTCCTGGGCACTCTTTTTGACATCTCCAGAGTAACGGGCATTGACCAAGAGCGCATTCGGACTGAACGGTCAATCAACTGGCTCAGCGGTGAGACACACGCATACATGCATTTAACAAATACTTTCTGTTTTCACACAGGTTAGCTTGGGTTAAAGCTTCACATTGGAAACGTAACCTGGAGGTTTTATGAAGAGCACCAATAATGTAGGGCTCATCGCTAAAGAGACCTTTTGCTGTTATGGCCTTGAGCAACCTGTCAGCTGATGCACTTGCCTCCAGCTTGTAAAAAAAGCATGAAAAGTGCAAAGTGTGCTGAACATCCCTCAGGATAAATAAACACAGAAAGACCATACATGTAATTTATAACATGGGATGAATGTTGTTTTCTGCTTATTTTCATTCAACCTATGAAAAACTACTTATGACCTAGAGTACACTACTACCCTGTATTTTCTCATTAAAAAAGTATCACTATAAGATAATGATTAACTCCAATTCCCAAAATGCATGATGTGTTCTATTCATTACACATGCACAATGATGCGGTGAGGCAGTCATGAAAAATACAACAGCTTAAAGTGGTAGAATTAAAAAGACCTTTGAACATGGCAAGGTGCATTTACATTAGTACCAGTACAGAACAATGCAGTTGTGAGCAAGTTTTTTTTTGTTGTTGTTGTTTGTTTTGCAAAAAATATACATTTTAATGGTCTGTTAAATCATCTTTTCTTAGATACATCCTATATACGGAGCCTAGATTGTTGATGAAAGATAATGATTATCTATAGAATGTACACACTTATTATTATTATTATTATTATTATTATTATTATTAATATTAAAAATGATTTATACTTTCAGTTCAGTTTTCATTTTATTTATTACATTTTTCCATTTATGGGTGCATCCAAAATGCCAATGCACCACAAGCAGAATTAGATGTACAGTACTGCCTATACCTGTTCCAAATCCAGCCTTTCTTTCAGTTAATTGAGTAACCAATGTTTATTTGAAAGCCTAATGCACAACTTGGTCTACTGACTGAAATTTTTCTGGCTTCAGACATTTTAAAGGACCTGTAATTACTGAAAAGAAAGCCCCCCCCCCCCCCCCCCCAC
>JAFFST010053677.1:92299-106377 GCA_022414735.1 Noturus placidus | reverse complement strand
TTCCCACAGGGTCATGATGGTTTGGATTTTTTTTCACCTTTAATAATAAACACCTTAATTTACAAATTGCATTTTGTGTTTACTTGTGTTGTCCTTGACTATTGTTTAAATTGATTTGATGTTCCGAAACACTTAAGTGTGACAAACATGCAAAGGAACAGGAAATGAGGAAGGGGGCAAACACTTTTTCACACCACTGTAAATATTATAAAACCCAACAACAGGCATAAGACTCAAGGGCAATATAACCTATGATCTTTAATACAACGGTGAGTCTCTTTCCAGCAGGACATTTGAATGTTTTGACACTTGAATTAGAGCAGCTGAAAGCAGCTGATTCTAGGTCTGTTGCTCAGGTCCAACTCCCCTTGCTAAAATTATCACTTCTGAAAGAGAGGACAGGACATGTTAGATGTGAAAAATGAGTGTAAATTATATTGATGTGTTTGACAGATGTGATCTTCCATTAATGCCTTGTGTAGAGAACAAATGTTCCAAATAGATTTTTTAACAATAGGTATTTATAGAGCAAAGTGTAGATTCATCTTGAAGGTTTTGCACCTCCATCTCCATCAGAAACGATGATCATCTTTATCAGTGGTGTGTTAAGGAGGGCATGTAATTGTTTTGGAGTTTGCAGTGATGCTGGAATTATTATGAGAGACAATGAGCTCCTTAATCTCTATTTTGGGTTTCTGTCTTCTGTCAGTTTCTTTCCCCTTTCTCTCCCATAAAAATCAATTATTCCATTAGGTTTTTATTGTCATTAGAGGACAGGTTTGTTTGTAGCTCTATTCAGAACTGATAGAGACATATTACCTAAGAGCCCTTTCTGCTTGCTGTCTTCTGCTCTCACACACAGGTGTGTTTTTTGTACACTGCAAAGTAATTTGTGTTATTTCATCAGAGTCTGCACAATAGGGAAAATATAACCCCCCGTTTCACAAAGGTTCACTAATGTATAAAATAATGAGTCTTTATCAGACTTTTGAAAACAGATTACAACAAAGAAATGGAGCATGAAAATGCTGGATTCCTCGGATTGCAGATTTGTGAGACTTGATTGTAGACATAAAGCATTGTGCTTAAATGAAAGCTTGCCTTTTCCTCAAAAGAAAATAAAATTGTGTAGAAACATGAAGTGGCTAATGGTATGCATTGCTATTTGTGAAATATGGGATGAGTTCATTGATATTCTAAGGATTTTTCCAGGGTGTCTGAACCATAGGAAAATCCATCCTGTGTATAATTCCATCCACTTGCAAAGAAACAAACAAATGAAACATGCACGTGAGCACACACACACACACACACACACACACACACACACAGAGAGAGAGAGAGAGAGAGAGAGAGAGAGAGTCCTTAATGTGACATAGTTCAACCGAGATTGCGCTAAATGTCCAGTGGTAGCATTGTATCTGCTTCCTCAGGGAATGCAGATAAAGGCTTATGACTTTGTGTGGACAGTTTTCAGCAGAAATTTACAGCGAAGGTCCACTGTAGCCTAAGTTAAGTTAGCTTGTCCAGAGATTGTGGACAATGCCTTTGTGACTCACTGTTTATAATAGTTTTTAAGGCAAAGAAGTAAAATATTCTGCAATGGCGGAGTCAATCACCTGACCTGAATCCAATAGAGCATGCATTTCACTTTCTGAAAGCAAAACTAAAGGCAAAACACCCCAAGACCATGTAGGAACTGAGGACAGTTGCAGTGTCTAGAGGCCTAGCAGAGCATCATTAGAAAGAAAACACAACATCTCGTAATGTCTCTGTGTTCTAGACTTCAGGCAGTCATTGATTGCAAAGGATTTCCATTTAAGTATTTAAAAAGACAATTTAATTTATTATTATGTCAGTTTGTTCAATTACTTTTGGTCCCTTAAAAAGGAACCACATATAAAAGGTCACCTGATTTGGATGTACAGTATATACTCTCGAAGTAAGGCTGAAAGTCTGCACTTTGAGGTCATGTTAATTATTTGATCCATTCCAATATACTGTGGTAGACAGCTGAAACAAAGTAAATATTTAGGAAAATCAATCTATACCTGTATATAATAAGAATTTTACACTGAATCCTAAATCTAATGCAAACTTTAACCTTGGTAACTACAAAGAAATGGTCTCACCATTTCAGTTTTGTATAGCTTCATATTACTTTTATAAAAAAAACAAAAAAAACAAATAAGATTACACGTTTTCTACATAGTCAGGCCATTTTATTTTTGACCTTTGACATACGCACACACACACACACACACGCACATACTTTGATTTTGATTTGTCATTATTAAATCCAGAACACATCTATTCTGTAGGTAACGGAGTAAATAAATTAATAATTAATAGTATAAGCCATTACATCAATATCAGACAAGTTACATTACAGCAAATGCTGGTTCTAAGTGCTTTGGATCCACTGTATTCACTTGGATGTGTCACGATTCCTCCTGTTGGCCAGCCGTACCATGGCTGGATCTGGCGGCCTCTGGTGGCCGAACTCCAGTAGTGACCATCCTCAGTGTGCCCGTGGACTCCATCTCCCAGAAGCCACTGCAGGTCACATGGACTCTGACACCTGTGCCTGGTTTTGTTAACGAACACTGGGGTTGTGTATATATAGTGCTAGTAGAGCACATGGTGTTTGTCTTTCGTTGCGTGTGTATATTCGTTTCTCATAGACTCCTGTTACCCTGTTTCAAAGTTCTCCAGAGAGGTTGGTTTTGTTCTTTGTTTATGTACCTGAGAAGCAGGTTTTGTTTTCATGTTTACTAGCTTAAGTCTTTTGGTTCCTAGCCCTTTTTCTGAGTCTCGTGCTGGTATTTGTTATTTTGTGTTGACCTAAAGTTTCATTTAATAAATCTGCGTAAAGCCAGTCTGCGCCTGTTTCCGCCTCACTCAACCAAACGTGACAGGATGATCGTATAATTATCTCTCATCACTCACTGGGATAAAGTGCGGAGTTAAAATGCACTGATATTAAGATTCCCTTAACTCACATTACTGATGTCCATTAACATTAACAGACCATAAATGTTCAGCATTAACATTTGTTTATTTAATACTTTCCTTCAAAAAAATAACCAAACAGATAATCCAAAAACCAAACACCAGCATCAAACAACGTTTATTTGATTCACGAGTAATAATAGCATGTTCGCCTCACACCTCCAGGGTACGGGGTTCGAGTCCCACCGGGGCAATGTGTGTGCAGAGTTTGCACGTTCTCCCCGTGAGTTGGGGGTTTCCTCCGGGTACTCCGGTTTCCTTCCCCAGTCCAAAGGCATGCATGGTAGGCTGATTGGCGTGTCTAAAGTGTCCGTAATGTATGAATGGGTGTGTGAGTATGTATGTGATTGTGTCCTGTGATGGACTGGCACCCTGTCCAGGGTGTACCCCGCCTTGTGCCCGATGATTCCTGGGATAGGCTCCAGGTTCCCCGTGACCCTGATAAAGGAGTAAGTGGTAGAAGATGGATGGATTGATGTGTCCAAAAGTCTCCGTACATAGGGGGAAATTAACACTTTTTAGCAAAACGTCTTCCAACATTGTTCATAATTAGTTTATATTATCTACAGTCTCTCTCTCTCTCTCTCTCTCTCTCTCGATATATATATATATATATATATATATATATATATCGAGAGAGACTGTAGATAATATAAGTTAAAAAAACAATAAAAACAAAACTGTATATATATTTATATGTATTTATATTACATATTTATATATGTATAAATTTTTGTTTTTTTATGATAGCCTTTAAGAATGCCTTTGACAAAAGAAGAACATGAAATCATTCTCCTGGCTGGATCGTGAAGCTATCGCAAGGTTGAGATGGACTTTAACAGGAAACATGCCAAGCACATCACACACGACACTGCAGCCAAATTTATGAACAAAATCAAAAAGACTGGACGTGTTGCAGACCAACTGAGAAGTGAACGTCCACGAACATCCACTGATGAAGGCATGACCGATGGCATACACCACCATGTATGGAGACTTTTGGGACACCCTGTATTTGTGATTGTTTTTGGGTAAAATACATAAATGATGCTAAATACCTGATTCCAATATTTACAATCAGAGTTCAGTTGATTATCAACATTTGGAAATGTTATCATTTAATTTATACAAATTTAGACAGAATTAAGGTGAATGCAGAATAAAATGCCGACAGAAAATACATTGGTGAATGCTGATCAAATTATTTATGTTTCTAAACATTACTTATGGTTTAATCATGCTGACATGTATGGTGTCTTAATACTAATGTGCAGTAAATGGTTTTTTGAGGGAATCCTAATGTAAAGTATTACCAACGTGCTTAATCAAGTGGTTTAATTGCGATACTAACTGCATATTCTAAATATCTTTAAATACTCTCAGTCAGAGCCATTCTGTGGTACATAAGTAAACAAAATTAACCAGACAAGGTTGACACTGAGACGCTATAATTGCTAGACTAGCATTTTGCTTGGAGCTAATTACTGTGCAATAATTAGACAACATGTTTACATTTCTCTGGTAACTGTAAATTAATGTTTTCTTCAGACATAAGATTATTATTTGGTGTAATAGTCTTTATACATCTCGTTAGTTTATGATATATTATGATCATCTGCTTATCATAGTGAATTTAATGATAGATGATTGTTTCGATAAACTTTGTGATGAATAAAGTGCTTGATTAGCTTGTAATCCTGATGTGTCACTTCCATACAAAGGTACCTTTGGGTCAGGCAGAAGTCATTTTATTTAATTCTCTAGTAGACAAGATTTGTCCTGACAGGTTGTTGGAACTACACAATGCAGCAGGAAGCAGCACTTTCAATGGCAATAAACAGTCAATGAGCACTTTATTAGGAACACCTGCACACTAACTCAATTATTTAATCAGACAATTGTGTGGCAGCAGTGCAATGCATAAAATCATGCATATATGGGCCAGCAGCTTCAGGTAATGTTCACATCAGCCATCAAAATGGGGAAAAAATGAATGATTTTGGTGGCATGATTGTTGGTGACAGACGGATTGGTTTGAGTATTTGTATAACTCCTAATCTCCTGGGATTTTCACACATAACAGTCTCTAGAGTTTACTTAGAATTGTGCAATAATAAAAAAAAAACATCCAATAAGCAGCAATTACGCAGGCAGAAACACCTTGTTGATGAGAGAGGTCAATGGAGAAAGGCCAGACATGTTCAAGCTGACAGAAACTGTACAGTAACTCACATAACCACCCTGAACAATTGTGGTGAGTAGAAAAATATTTCAGAATGCACAACCCATGTGAATATTGAGGTTAATGCTTCTTCGACAGAAGAAGACCATGTCGGGTTCCATTCTGTCAGCCAAGAACAGAAACTGAGGCTGCAGTGGGCACAGGCTCACCAGACTTAAAAAAGGAGCCTAGTCTGATGAATCTGGATTTCTGTTGAGGCACACAGATGGCTTAATCAGAATTTGGGGCCAACAGTATGAATCTATGAACCAAACCAGCGTTGTGTCAAAAGTCCAGGAAGGTGGAGGTGGTGTAATGGTGTGGGGAATGTTTTCTTGGGACACTTTGGGCTGTTAATACCGATCAATTGAATGCCACAGTCTATTTGAGTATTGTTGATGACCATGTGCATTCCTTCATGGCCACAATTCACCCATCTTCTAATGGCTACATTGTCACAAAGTAAAATTCGCCTCAAACTGGTTTCATGAATATGTCAATAAGTTCAATGTTTTTCAGTGGTCTTCCCAGTCACCAGATCTGAATCCAATAGAACACCTTTAGGATGTGGTAAAACAGAAGATTTGTAGCATAAAAGTGCACCTGAAAATTCTGCAGGATTTATGTTATGACAAAATGAACGAGAATCTCACAGGAATATTTATAACATCTTGTGCAAGCCATGCCATGAAGAATTGAGGCAGTATTGAGAGGAAAAGGAGACCCTATCCAGTATTAGTGATTGTGCTCAGTGACTGTAGTCTATAAACACCTTATCAGTACGTTTATCCCCTTGGCACAAAATGTAATTATTGTTTTACAAAAACATTAAAAAAAAATGCATTTGCACAACATTAAAAAAAAATATTGCTCAGTTAAAGTCACACAAAACTTGTTTCTAAGCTTTCTACATTGGTTGCTAAAATATGGGCGGCTGTGGCTCAGTCGGTAGAGCGGGTTGTCCACTAATCGTGGGGTTGGCGGTTCGAATCCCGGCCTGGTTGATCCCATGCCGAAGTGTCCTTGGGCAAGACACTGAACCCTAAGTTGCCCCCGATGGCAAGCTAGCACCTTGCATGGCAGCTCTGCTACCATTGATGTGTGAGTGTGCTCTCATTTGTAAGTCGCTTTGGATAAAAGCGTCTGCTAAATGAATAAATGTAATGTAAATTGTTTGATGTGGTACATTAAATCAAAGAATTACCGTAACCCTCGTCAATATTCTATAAACCTTTTTTTTCATTGTAAATGCCACAAGTCATCTGATTGTCATCTGATTACCAAATTAATCATTATAAAAGGCTTAAACAATAAGCCCACTGCTGTCTTATCCAATTCCAGATAATATTACATTTACAACAGGTCTGTGTCTGTGCTGTAACAGGACATCAGCATCTATGAGGATGTTTTTAATAACTGATGATAAGCACATCATACTGCATGCCTGATTTGAATAGGTCAGCTACACAAATCAGGTCCACTTGCACATAATGGGCCTCATTTATCAGGTTTGTGTAAGACAAACCAAACTAAAAATGTCAGCCAGGTTCACAAGGTTTGCAGGTGTATTCGCATGTGTATGTTGCTCAACTATAAAGCACCTTCCTAACATCTGTCATTTGCATTTAGTGATGCGCACAAACTCCATAGTAAGTAAAGCACATAGAGGGCTGAAAAACATAAAATGACTACTACACAATGAAATAAAAATCAGACAGGCAGACGTGAAAGTTATTTTTTTATGCCAAAAGTAAATATTTAGCAATGTAACAGCACCTGCAAAGGTCAACATCTAGAGACAAATTATAAAAACGCTTTGTGAATTACGTAAGTTGAAATTGTTTTAGGTGCCAGTGTGCTGGAAGTGTTGCATGGCATTAAAATAAGATGCTGTGGTAAAGGGAACTGATTTATAAGACAGCTTTCATCCTCTGAAAAAATTATACCAATCTTTAAACATTTTTGCTTCATAAAAGTGACATGCACTAAATTTTCTGTCAGCTGAAGCTTTTGTTTATAGCTTATGACTATGTGCAGTCAGACCAGCCCATCCTCCATTTATTCAGCAGCATTTCTTTTGTCATAATTGAATGATTAGTTTATCTTGTCTTGATTTATGGGTGTGTGTTGGCTTGCCTTCTTTATTTTTATATACTTTCACTAATGGCAATAATATAAAATGACAAATAATCTAAAAATAATACGAATGCAAAACATTATATAAAACTTTCTTCATGGTATTCTTAACCCTGACCTAATGAAAAGAAATAGCATGAGGATGTGTTTTTGATAAACTAGAAATAACTTCTGTAAGTTGTACTGGATAAGTGTGTCTCCTAAATGCTTTAAATGTTAATAAATTTGACAGCGTAATACATATATAAAAGTGCAGTAATTCATGCAAAAAATGATTTGACATTGATCAACCTAGGTTTACATTAGTTAGTCTTCTTATGAGCAAATGTGTGTAAATGCCCCTATGAACGATTTATGAATAAATTAAATGATCAGATTGACAAATAAGACCCAATGTTGAAATAGGGCTAGTGTATTAATGCTCAGTTGTGTGTGAGTCACAAAGCAGGGAGGGTACATCTGAAGGAAGCACTAAGGTGACAGGCATGTAGTTTGATATACACTATGATCGATATACTTTTATACCTCCTTGGTAAACCAGTATAATGACAGAAAATAGGCAACATGTTTCATGACCTGCATTTGCCTATTGAAACATGATAGGCTTTTTAATTTTATGATGTAATAACATGTGCCTGTCACATATCCAACTCAGATTTTTACACTTTATTATACTGAAAGAATGGGGCACAGTTCATTGTAGTGGCAATTTTGAACTCTGACCTGTGTCGGCATGCAAATTAACTCCCAAAATGCAACACAGTTGTTTTTGTTTGTTATTTTTTTAAAATATAAAGTTTAGGATTTTTGTAAAGGTTCTTTGATCTCTTGATGGATGACTTTTTGATCATTGTATTGCAAAAATCCTTCAACAGTAGTGGAGTATAAAACCTGCTGGGAAAGTGATCTGTCAGCTAAACCCTGAATACTAAAATGTTTAATGAGGAGGATGAGCTTTATATGATCAGTATACACAACGCAATTTAGAGATAGCTGTAAAAGGTGTGAAATCAACTTTTACAAATGTACTTGAAGCTATAATGACTGTATTGATAGTTGTACCAGCAATTGTAACAGTTGTAACAGCAGTTGTAACAGCAGATTAATGCTCTGGTTGTTGCAAATAAGGTTTTCATTGACCAATAAGTGTGAGAAAGCACCAATTAATTTGCTGAACGTAATATGCACAGGACTACTAGGACAAAAAAAAAAAAATACTATAACCATTCAAACTAGGTTTTGCATGTACAGTGGGTGGCCAATTTTTCTGATACTCTCTCTCTCTCTCTCTCTCTCTCTCTCTGTGCGTGCATGCGTGCATGTGTGTGTGTGTGTGTGTGTGTGTGTGTGTGTGGTGCTTGTATGAGAGAGAGGGAATCTTGTGGTACTTGTATCAGAGCAAGAGGGAAACTGCAGTCATTCAGCCTGCTTGTACGGCTGATAAATGTTAATACAGTATTTACATTATGAACTGTGAATACTTACATCATCCTTCATATTCCAAGCATATGTCAAATTGATTGCTGCTTCTGACAAAAAATCATTCTTAATTTAATCATCACCCTATGAGTTTGCTGTATTACATTTTGATCTTGATGCATTAATGCTGATATCTTGGGAAAATTACTGCAGTGTTTCTTTCACATCATACGTTTCCATTGACAGTGTTATGATGCCATGGAGTGTACTGATGCTGCAGGCGACATATGATTTGACCAGCTACTTCATCAACGTTATACTGTTCCACATGGAAGATGATTGTTGCCATTTAATGGCCAGAGCCGCAGACCCCACTCTGAGAAGCTGGGGGGAATCTCAGGACATGTAAACATGTGCAAGGGTCAGTGGATCTTTGGAAAATGTGGACATACAATGATCCTTCTTCATACATCTGGTGTCACTCTGTGGAAGACAGCATACACTGCAGCCTGTTTTCAATCAATCCTCTATAGAAGATGGATGTGAAATCCCTTTCAGCCCTGCTTTGCTTTGCCATTCACAGCAAGGCCTCTCATACATTATTTCAGTAATGTTTTACATTAAATTTCTCAATTACTTCAGCATTAATAAATCATAAGTAATGTATTAATTGATGTTTGTTTAAATTTAAATAACACCTGCCTTGAAAAATGTTTATTCAGACCATGACTACAAATCCACCTAAATTGAAAAAAATCTAAATGCTGATAATGTACCGAAGACATGCTTTCAGCCACAGTTCTACATTTTGCACTTACTAAATGCAAACATGTTCATTAAGTGTTGTTTCATAATGGTCATTGAAGGCTCATTCACTCAATGCTGGTATGGTTTACGTAAAACTTAATTATTCACACCATGCCTACCTCCAGTTCCATGCTGGCATTGCAAAATCTAATGAATTTAGAGAATGCTTTAGATGGCTCTCAAGCGCTATCTCTTGAAAAGAGCACTGCCAATGACCCCACTGCTTTTGCATTCTCTTATCAGAGAGAAGTGAAGCAGAGCTAGTTTTATCTGTGTGTTTATACACACTCACTTGCTCTCTGGCTTGTTTCTAACGTGAGAGACAAGACATGCCAAGCTGGCCATAAGCATCGCTCAGGCTTCAGTCTGAAGACGGCAGTGCTGCACACACACTGGGCGTGAGTTTCTCACATTTGGTAAGTCCTTTTCCATAATACATCCTGCTGCTATGATGCAAGGTTTAGATTTAATGAAGAGATTAGACTTAATAAAAACCTGTGATATCAGTAATTCCTTCCTGTTTGAGGTAATGGACCTTCGGGTCTCACCTTGTTTTATTTTTTATTTCATGTACAGTTGTTACCTGCTTGGCTTGTAAATGAGGGTGGATTACAGTATGAGGAATGGCATATGCTATTGAAGAGCTTTATATATTTGTCTAGCAAATACGGTGTTCCTATCTTTGACCAGTTGGCCTGGGTGTTATTATTCCATTTATGGCCTTTTGTTTGCAGACTAAAGGCAAAAATACTATTACTTTTCAATAGAATTATTTGCTTTTTCACTGCTGGCTGAGATACAATCTGTCATTCTGCCTACCATACAGTAGAAATGACACTCCTAAGGTGAATTAATACTACTTTGCATATATAATACAGACTGTCTTTCATGCCATACCAAAACTTTGGATCACACACTTGGAAGTACATTCAATTATGTATAGTAGTATTTGAATGTTAATACTGTTTATATATTTTATAGCAGCAGTATGACCATAAGTATGAGTGGAGAAAGCTTGGGGACATGTGTGTTGGTCACACTGTTGGGTCTAATGTTACTGGAGTCAGCTCATGGTCAGCATATAGCAGAGGAGCCATGCTCAGTCCAAATCCTTGTTCCGGGACTTAAAGGTACACCACACTACACAGCAACACTCTACTAAACACTGAAACATGACCAGCAGCATGACTAAAGTTTTTGGTTTTTGATTAAGACTAAATTCTACAATCATACTATTGAATATTTCTACAGGGGTACAGTCCATGGATAATGTCAGTAGCTTTGGTGAAAAGTGTTAGCTAAATGTAAATGATTCTAATGCAAATGCCTGGTCCTGTGGAGATTTTCTTGTTATGATGTTAAAGAAAGTGGGCGATGAACAAATAGAATGTTTTTTTTTTTTTTCAAAGTGAAGTGTGTGTGTGTGTGTGTGTGTGTATGTGTGTGTATGTGTGTGTGCATGTGTGTGTGTATGTGTGTGTGTATGTGTGTGTGTATGTGTGTGTGTATGTGTGTGTATGTGTGTGTGTATGTGTGTTTTACAGGAGAAATAGGGGAGAAGGGTGAGAAAGGTGCACCTGGGAGACCTGGCAGAGTGGGGCCACCTGGAGAGACAGGTACTGTATGATTTAATGTTAATGAAAATGTAAAATGTTTGCAAATCATTAAATAACAGTGCAAAGAAGACAGGAATTTTACAATTAGTCAGAGAACTTAAGTCCAAGAAGACTAAATGCAATTCGACCGATGGACCATGTGACCACAAGCTTCTGCTGGCTTTCATGACATTTAGGGAGTGCAGAACTGCAAAATGTTCAATGAGTTCAAAGGTCTTCTTACTGCAAAGGCTAGAATGCAGTAATGATGACAAATGTTTACAACAGCCTTTAATGAAGATTAAGTGTTTTTCATACAGAAAAATGGGGGAAGAGATATTCATAGCCGTGAATCTAAGATAACATTTCAGACACTATTAATCTTATGAGGAGTGTTATGCTTGCATTTTGATCATGAAAGGCTTTATTTATCTTTATTAGGACCACCTGGACTTAAAGGACAAAAAGGTATCATGGGACGTTATGGAAAAATGGGTCCCCCTGGATTAAAAGGTGGAGTAGGCTAGAAAAGTAAGAAAGTAATTCATTTTAATACCTTTGAATGTCTTAACAAATGCTTACAACCTATTTATAGGTTTAAAAGGTGATATGGGAGATCCAGGTCCTAAAGGCGAAAATGGAGACCCAGGTAAAAAAAATCAGACAGGGAATAAATTCTTATTTCATTAAATAATGCTTAGACATAACATAAATTTGGCTCTGTTCATCTGGTTTGTTGCACCAGGGCTCCCCTGTGAGTGTGGTCCCCTGCGAAAGATGATTGGTGAAATGGATAATCTTGTGGCGCAGTTAACCAGTGAACTAAAGTTTATTAAAAAAGGTATGTCCTTGCACTGAACCCCAGAAAAAAGCTTTAAATCCAGAGTCCTTTCTCTGATATTATACAGAGCACACAGGTCAAACCCCTATGTTAGTGCTTTGTCTGCTTTAATACAAACCTACATAAATACAAAGCATCTCACGTTACAGTAAAAGCATTCTGTTGCTATAAGAAATCATCTCGTTATTATGAGAAAAGCATCTCAAGAAAAACATGAAGTAAAATTTGACTAATACTGTTAAAGTTTGTCAGAATCAACAGGTAACTATGTAGACCATATTGTTAAAAAAGCTAGAGCAATTATATTGTTTTTATAAAATTTATTTCATAATATTTTTTTTCTTGTAATAGCAAGATCTTTTCTAATAGTAATATTATGTCATGAAAAAGAGATGTTTGTTTGTAATAACAAAATTTTGTTTCTTGAATGGCCACAATGCGCTTCCACAGAGTGCATGTTATAAGCCTGTTATCTTCAGTTTCAAATGTTTTGTCAGTTACATAAATGATCTCATGCCAACAATATTCAAATCTCAATTCACTGTTTTGTCTTTCTTTGTACAGTGTATTTCTATATATACAGGGTGTTGTAGTGTGATTACAGAAATACCAGTGCTCACTTTTCAGCACTGCCCTCCCCTGCAGCTGTTGCTGGCATTAAAGAGACGGACAGTAAGGTGTACCTTCTGGTGAAGGAGGAGAAGCGTTACCGAGATGCTGAGCTCTACTGCCAAGGCAGGGGTGGGCACCTGGCCATGCCCAAAGATGCCGGTACAAACAGGGCCATTGCTGGCTACATAACAGAAGCTGGCCTAAGCAGAGTGTACATCGGCATTAATGACCTTGAGCGTGAGGGACATTTTGTGTATGTGGAGCGCTCACCTATGAGCACCTTTACCAAGTGGCGGGAAGGAGAGCCCAATAATGCCTATGAAGATGAGGATTGTGTGGAGCTTGTGTCCTCGGGAGAGTGGGTTGATGTGGCCTGCTCTCTAACCATGTACTTTGTGTGCGAGTTTGACAAAGACCAGATTTGAGCAACTCCACTCTAAAGGGGGTGCATTTGTAAATACTGTATAAAGCCATAAATAAAGCTATATCAGTTAGTGCCATTTCTATTGTTTTAAGATGAATAAATTACTGGGAAAAAAAACTTGCAAAAGAACTTTACTGTGCTGCCCTCTAGCGGTATCCTGTGAGTACTGAATGTGTCCACACAATACAGTCACTGGTCTACATCCACACATGCGGAGGAAAAGATTCAACATACACAGTATTATTTGTAAAACAGGAAAAAAAGGAAATGCCACATTTTGCACAGATATTGTGATAAATTTTTTTTATTTTATAATACATTATTTATTATGAAACATATCACACTAAAACTCTTGTTGGCATAAAAATGATTTATTACAGCAAGATGATTAAAGAGTGAATTTGAAAAAGAATTTCACTTTTTATGTGTCACATCTTGTTCCACATGCATGTTTAAGATGCTGGCTATGCAAATTGATGTTAAAAAGAAACACACACACACACACACACACAAAAAACAAGATTTAGATTTTGAAAACAATTGTTTTATGTTTAATATCTTGAATATGTATTATTCAAGATTATGGACTATTTCTAAGTCCATATTTAAATGTAGGCCTTAGCAAATGTGTGATATTGACTATGTTAACAGCTTTGTTTAAAAGGTCAGATTTTCCTCTATTTAAACACGTGTTCAGATGACATTCCAATGGATTTGATCTAAAATAGATCATGAGGTTTTGCTCAAACTTGTGGAGACCATGTCAGCTCGAGTACACACTTTCTTTAAAGCAAAATGGACATCAAATACTAGGAAAATTGTGCAAATATTTCAAAGACTCTACTTTTGAGTTGTTGTCAATAATATGATTTGAAATTAAAATTGTTGTGCTAAATTAGAAAGGAAAATAGAAGTGCACTGTATATTGTATCTTCAAGCATTTCAAACACACACACACACACACACACACACACACACACACACACACACACACACACACCTCTCTCTTAT
>JAFFST010053677.1:27816-38808 GCA_022414735.1 Noturus placidus | reverse complement strand
AAAAAACATAAAAAAAAAAAAAAAAAAAAAAAAAAGATAACGGAAGCAAAACATTGAGTTAAGTTGAACTTTATTTTTGTTTTGCAGCATACTGGTAGTATACCTACCGGAGGCGTGGCGGAGGTAAGCGTACGTACTGTACATATTACGTAATGTTCTCTGATTGGTTTATCGCTGCCAGCGTATGTAGTGTACATTTTATGTCCCTGTGTCAGCGGGAAATGGTCCGACAGTCAATCAAGCGGAGCGTTTACCAAAGTTGCACAACATTTTTATGCACTTTATAGTGCGGATAATACGGTATCTGCTTTTAAGTTTTAGTTTTGATAAGGTTTGCGAAAACGCACCAATGAAACAATAGAATGAAGTGAGAAACCATACATTTCAGATATGTTTTATTTAACAAGTGACCAAAATAAATAGACAAACAAATACTGTACTTAATGAGCAAAATAAGAGAGCAAATAAAAGCAACAACAAATGACTATGCTTGGAAAAATTTATCTGAATGTGGTATAGCTTTGTACAGCATTTGTCTGCTGTTTGTGTACAGCATATTTAAAGCACATCTGTTTGTTGAGTCTTGTATATAATCCTTTCATGTGGTAGACTTTTTGTACGCCTGCACTCCTTGAGCATGATATCAATAACTGTCATCTCAAAGGCATCCTTGCAAGTAGCTCCCACTATAGCACTGCTATAATCCATCTCCATATACCATATATCTTTTGAAACAGTAATATACAATGGGAGGGTCTTGCCTCAAGAAGACTTAAATGATTTAAGAACCTTCAGTGTGTCAGGGATTGGAGGCAGAGACAGATGCAAGTGCAGATTAAGTTTTTAATAATATTAATAACAAACACATAAGAGGCTATTAACACGAGGCAAAAACACAATGGTGTGGAACAAACATAACACATAGACTAGAACAGAAACAATGGCAAGGTGAGATAAACGCAAGACAAAGATGCAGTGCAATCTGTGGCTATTTATACCCGTAAGTGCTCGTTAACATGAATGATGGTTACATGTAGGTGGTCATGTGACAATGATGGCATGGTGCAGTGGCTGCTTGGAAATGTAGTTTGGATTTCCCTCCAGGATATTCATGACACAGTGCTTAATTTGACTTGCAGTAGTCTTTATCAAGCCTATAGAATAAAGCTCTCAATTGCTTTCAAGATTCCTCATTGCATGTAGATGGAAAATATTATGCATAAGAACTACAACAGGAGTCCTACTTTAGCCTTGGAGATTCACCATGCTACTCATCCATCCATCCATCCATCTTCAACCGCTTACTCCTTTTCAGGGTCACGGGGAACCTGGAGCCTATCCCAGGGAGCATCGGGCTCAAGGCGGGGTACACCCTGGACAGGGTGCCAGTCCATCGCAGGGCACAATAACTATATATATATATATGCAATACATATAACAAGAAATGCCCACACAGGGTAGACACAGCTTTATACACATTGCTAATACAGGGGAAAAATAAAAGTTACACCATTACAAAATGCCCAACCTAACACATGGTCTAACTAGACACCTTTGAGCTGGGTAAATTGTTCACTTAAGCACAGAGTGCAGAGGGAGATGCTGATTGTATACTGAGGCTGAAATCTGCTCTGCGATGACAAACGTGCTGCACATGTTGCAGTTGGATTAGCAGATCACTTCAGACCATATATTGTGGCTGTGTCCAGGGAAAAGCTCACATTTAGCTCTTAGGCTCCTGCAATCAATATAAATTTAGCATGGTAATGATCATGCACTCTGGGTATAACTCTGGAGACCAGCTGAGCAAAGCTTTGGCACTGAATTGCTCACCCACTGAAGAGGAACTACTTCTCTGTCCTTTACTCTTCTCATATTATTTCTTCTCTCTGCGGCTGTCTGTCTTTTGTGGGATTTGTACCATGAAAACAAATTCCCTTCACCTAAAACCTTGATCTTTTGTGAGACAGTGAGATCAGCTTTACAAGTGCATGAAGCCAGTTTTCTGCAGTACAATGATGTACAATCAAACAGAAGAGACTTTGTGTGCTTGTGAGAAATTAGGTGTGTTATTGTCATTCTAAAGAAATAGATTTTGAGCAGGTTGCAGGGCTTCTAAACATGTGTAGTTCTAAATCCTTTGCTATCTGTAGGCCATTCATAATTTGTATTATTCCTTTAAATGAGTACATAATATTTCTTGCAAATATACTGTATATGTAATTACTTGATATACAGTATAATTACTTGCAGTGAAGACTAGTCACTATTCTGAAACCATGATTTGGTTTTTTGGATGGAGTTTTATTGGATGGAGTCATAAAATTATATGTAAATTATATGAAAGATAGTGAACAACATTCATGTTTCTTGTTTTTAAGTCCATAATCATGTCAAGCCACTTCCAAATAGAAAATGAACTGAAAAGCTGCATTGCCATCATTTGTTCAGCCCACACAAAACATATGATTTGGACATTTGGCCTTTCTTGTAATTGGTTCTTTGATTTTTATGCTCGGTCTATTTACTTCTAGATATACATTTGAAAAATTAGTGATTTTCAGAAAGTATACTATTTATTAGTATTACACCCACTATTGTTTTTCTAAATCATTGCTAATGATGCTTTATAGATGTGTATGTGGCTTAAATAAATTCACATAAAATCTATGATGCATGCTACTAAATGCAATCATTTGACATGACTGACAACAATAGGCTATGTGAATCAACAGTCTTGGCTAGAAAGAATATAGCCCCTGCCTCTAGTTCATACCATTCTCTGTATTATTATTTTATTTAATTTTTTTTACACATGACCATTAGTGGTACTATTGTTCCTGCTCAAACAGAAGTAAAAAACAATCCCCTTTAAGCTATTTGTTAACAGCAAATATCCACATAAATATTTTTGTGTATTTTTTCCTTGAAGGAGAGGGAGGGCTTAGCACTGCTAACTCATTTATACCAGCTGGCTCTGATTACTTGCTGTCTTTCTTCTTCTACAGGTGCAACTTGGCATTAAAGTACAAACACAAGCCCTGCTAAATTGTACATTTGAGGGGCACTTGTGGGGTCGGGGCAGAATTAAAGTTGCTTTACATTGCCGTAGCTGCTGCTAAGATTTTTATTGTGTGATGCATGCTATGAACAGTACTCAGTGTGCCCTACAATAGAGTTGTGCACACAACTCCTGAAGGAACTCTAACCACAGACACTCTTGACCAATCCAGTCTGCTCATGCAGAAGGTTTGACCAATCCACAGTTATTTTTTTTGTTTGTACCTGCTTACAAAATCTTCTAATTAACTTAGTTGGTTTTATTTCCCAAAATATAAACAAATTAATCATTTAAAACAAAGTGAAGCTAACCAGGATAAATCAGCTACTAATGAATGCTTAAATGCATGCATGAATGAATGAATGAATGAATGAATATCGCCTTTTATTTTATCTGACCACTTGCTCTTGTCTGCATGAAAGTAAAACCAAACAGGATCCTAGTCTCAATGCACACCTATCCTGCACTGATATTCCTGAATCAAAGAAGCCCACACAAGATACTAAAAAGAGACTGAATAAGCCTATTTGAAAGAAACTGTTACTTATGTGCATATCTTCGTTTTCTTTGTGTGTTTAATGAAAAGGTGATTTGAGAGAATTGTTGTCACAAAGTTTTAGCACACAATTGTCCAGAATGCCTTTGCATGCTGTAGCATTAAGATTTTCCTTCACTTGAAATGAAGGGCCCAAACCTGTTTTATCGTGACAATGCCCCTTTGCACAAAGTGTGGTCCAAAAAGACAAGGTTTGCCAAGGCTGATGTGTAAGAATTGTAGTGGCCCGAACCCTGACCTCAACCCCACAAAACATCTTTGAAATGAATTGGAATATTGCCTACATGCCAGGCCTTTTCACTTGGCACCAGTGCCTGACCTCACTAATGCTCTTGTAGCTGAATGAGCACAAATCCCAACAGCTGTATTCCAAAATGTAGTGGAAAGCCTTCCTAGAAGAGTGAAGGTAACAGCAAAGGGGGGACAAACTCTGTGTTAATGCCCATAGTTTTGGAATGGGTAACTATGGGTGTGATGGTCCATATACTTATTGCCATATAATGTAAAGTATTTCTTATCAGAAATAACCAGTATTTATTTTTACTAGATGCAGATTTAGGTTAGATTACACTGCCAATGTTAGCCTTTTCAATCATTCATAATAGCCATATTTTTCTTGGAGTTTAAAGAAAATTGGTTTATTTGTAGTGTGTATCCTCAGTGGTTCTAAAACATTTTTAGTCTAAGGCCCACCAAAAAAAGGATAGTATCACTGCAATCCAGTCCTAAGTAAGCAGTGTCTGTGTATATATAAAAACAAAGAGTATGTCCTCCTCAATAGTTCAATTAAAATGGTTTTTTTTGCTAGGTTCCATGTGTCCAGGAGACATGGGGTCTAAATCTTTGCTTTAACATAATCTTTTACCTATTAGTCTAGGCAGCGGGAACAATGGTAATGCCAGAGAGAAAGAGAGCGACAGCTGCTGCATTACTGTTTAAGTTGTCTAACCTCTGTGAGAAGACCTTGTTTGTGTCATGCAGGATCACTAGCAAGCGAGCTGAGTCGTAATGCAATTGACAACCCGCTGTTCCTGACATTAATAAAGATCGAACACATACAGGAAATTAAACTCTCACTTTCCCATTGTAATGAGATGGTATCCATCACCCGACTGTTTACTCCGCAATCGGATCAAATAATCAAATTAGGGTGCACTTGGCCCACACGCCACGCCGCCTTTATTACCTGGCAGCATCACTCTTTAAAATGGATGGCAGAGTGAATGGGATTTAAATAAAGACTCTATATGTTAATGATGGACGGTGACCCCCTGGTGTTCAGCGAGTGGAGAGGGGGAGGGGGTCTGTTGGTGGGTGTGGGAGGTTGTCTGAGAATGAATGAGTGATCGCTGCCAAAGTATGTAAGCAAATCATATTATGAGTCGCCACAAGAGGGGGATGGATGCTCATTGAGCCTCTATGTCAGGGGTGCACACACTTTTTTGACTTGCGAGCTACTTTTAACATGACCAGTCAAGGAGATCTATATATATATATATATGTATATATATATATATATATATCCATCTTCTACCACTTACTCATAACTGCATGAGCCCTTATGACACAGTACAATTCAGTACATTTTTGGTCAGTACCTTACTCTGATGACGTGCACTGAATAGAATCAGCCCGGCTTGCATAGTCCAGACAGTAGCTGCTGATAACCAGAATCAAGCAGGCCTCCAAATGATGTTGATCAGTCATTGTGGAACGGTATTTGGACTTAATAATCTTCATGTGGGAAAGGGCTGACTCACAGAAATAATTGTAGCGACTGGCTCCAGTAAAGCAAAGTCTTGAAAGCGTCTGTCAAACTCTGACTGACAGCTGTCCATCTGCTTGGTGCAGTGCAATGATAAACTGCGCACAAGCCTTCCACTTCGTCTCCAGCTCTGACGCGAGGTTCTGGGAGTTCATGGCGCTGCAGCTTTGAGGACAGAAGGTGCATTTTCCGTTTAAAGGCATTAACTGAGCTGATCATATTGACCACGGATTTGTCTTTTCCTTGCAGCTCCAAATTAAGCTCATTTAACATGTTGGTCAGATTGGTTAAAAATGCCACTGATCATCATGGAGTTGGGAGAATTCTGCATGTTTAAAAGCAAAAACAAACTCCCTTATCTCTGGACAGAGCTCTCGAAATCTCTGCAGGAGATCTCACGTCAGTGTGTAGGAGCTCAGTGTGGTTGTAGACCTCATTGAGGGTGCACTGTCCGTGGTGACTGATATTAATGTGCACACTGGGAGCTGGGTTCTGTCTTTAAAAGACTGAAAAAAGTTAACTCCGTGATTTCGCTTGCTAGTCTTTAGCACTGGTGTGTTTGATCACACGCATGGTGAGAGAAAATTTGAGATCTCAGACTGGTTGTCCTGTACATTTTATAATTTTTTTTTTTTGAATGGCGATCTACCCGCTCTTCCTTTGCGATCGACCGGTCGATGGCGATCGACCTATTGTGCACCACTGCTCTATGCCATAGTAATGGCAAACTGGGAAACAGGTGAAATCAAGGCAAACCCCAATCCAATTTATTTTCTATTTTCATGATAATTCGGCTGCTCTCTAAGAGGCTGTGCATCTCTGGATTAGGACAGGAACAAGATATAGCACAAAAACTCATGAAGAGTATGATGGGTTCAGCTTTTATGGCTAATAATGTTCCTGAACAAAGCTGCATGTTAGGCAGGGATGGCTGTATTGGTGTAAGGAATAAGATTACTGCAGCCAGCCTCTGTAAATGGCTCGGCGAATATGGCAGGGTAATTGAAGATGGATTGAAATGTATCCATTGAGCTCGCTTCATTCTTTGTAAATGATATGGAAATATTAATTATGCCTTTATATAAAGACCCCTTATGTTCTGTTCAGGTCAAAATGAGCCATTTTAAATGTTTTGAGAAAACATGTTTTCCAATATTCGTTTTCAAATTAAAGATGTTATGTAAAGGGCTAAAAAGGACTAAAGTACTAAAATGGTTTTCTTTGTAAACATAAAGGAAAAAAAAATCTAGGCCTCCTCAAAAAGTCTACATCTTTACTATACTCTTACAGTTGCTCTGCCTTCAGAAGGATCACCAGTATTATCTGTCCATTTCCATACATGTTGCATATATTACTAATAAAAAAAGCTTCCCCAAAACAGGGCTAAGTCATAGATCTCTGTTCTATTCTACCTGTCATTTTCATAATATTCCCAAATTCTGTCATTGCACTGGCCATTCATATAAACCAGAAATGACTTTGGATGGATGGACTTTGCCAGATGACAGTAATAACTGAAAGGACATTGATAAGGATGATGATTATTGGCCTCTGAAGCCTGCAAGGTATAATATATGGCCCCCATGGCCTCCATGCCATGTGTTTTGGGTACTTGCCCACACTTCTCATATGCTTAGCTGTTAGAAGAGCAGTTTTAAAAAGCATTCACACACTGTAGAATTAGGTCCCTAGTTTCTGTTTCTAAGGCACACATGTCCAGCAAGATGCAGATTGCCTGTGGATATCACAGTCTGTGTGAGATGATAGTGGTTTTGGAAATGTTCCCCTGAGCTTTAGAGATATGTTTAAAGCAATAAGTATAGCAAAGAGGAATGATTGTTATAATGATAGTGCCCTACCCAGACATTTTATTTTCCCCCAAACCTGAAATTTGGAAATGGATCTGATTTTGAAAAAAGGTGGAGGCCCATTGTGTACTGGTTGAGCCTGTTTGAGCCCTGGACAATTTATGAAAATGTTTTTTTCCCATTCATGTTTTTCTCAGTCTTAGCTGAAGGAGTAGGGCCAAGGAGATCACTATAAAGTGGTGAATGATCAGATTTGGCAAGTGTTTCAAAGTTAAATAAACGATTTTAAGACACAAGCGTATAACTAGCTTGTATCAAAAAATCATTTGCAATGTTTTGTGGACATGTTCATTCATTTGTTCAGTCATCTTCAGTAATGTTTTTACCTGTCAGAGTCGTGTCGATCTCGTGCCTATCCCAGGAAACATTGTGCCACATGCAGAGCAATTTAGAGTTGCCTCCTGTTCCCCTCCAATCATGTTTTTGGGAAGTGGGAAGAAATAAGACAATGCACATGAAGCCCACAAGGACACTGGGAGTACATGTAAACCTCCACACAGAGACTAACCTGAGTTCAGGACCAAACCATGGATCTGTACTGCCCTTTCATCATTTTATGGGAACGTAATGAACTTACGTCTAAATCTAGACTCAGTTTTTCACCTGAACTAAAGTTTAGGTACACATCCACTGTTTTTCTGGTGCTCCTGTTCTTGATGTCACTACGCAGGTACCTGCGATCCTGAAGGATGACGAGAACATCGGAGCAGTCCTGCTTTACGCAGGGTTGAGCAACATCCAGCTGTGTCAAATGGAAATCCTGAAGAAGGACTTCGGCAGCCTGATCGAGACGGTACACAGCAGATCACCAGCAGCGAAGATCATCCGGACTTCTCCCCACATACAGATTTTTCGCTCTAAAAAGGTGATTATCATCATGGTATAATGAACAGAATCTGCTCTTTGTGAATAATTGGAATTTTTTTCTGTGAGCAACCTAGGATGTTCCATGGTGATGGCCTACACCCCAGCAAGACTCGGAGCAGATCTTCTCTCAGACAACATCTCCCAGATGCTACACACCATATGACGAGTCACATCCTGTGAACAAGTAAGTACAAACATCAATAACAGTTATAATAGCCAATGTTCAAATTACTTAAATGATAATACGGCATTTGTAGTCCATCCTATAGAGACTGTGTCTGTTCCCTGAATAACAAGAAACAATAATAGTTATGATACAGGATTTAGAAAAAATCTGATTTCAATTAAACCAGATGATAGGATTAGATCTATCTTGCCTAAGTCAATAGTTGTAAATGAAATCGTCACAGATAATAATTTTGATGCGCTCAGACTTACAAATTTGGGATGGGGCAACAAAAGGCTGGAAAAGTAGGAACAGCTGTATGAACATTTTGCAACTAATTAGGGTAAATTGAAACAAGTCAGTAACATTATTGGGTACATAAATAGTATCTTTGAGATGCAGAGTCTCTCAAAATTAAAGATGGGATAGAATCTAGATACAAGCATATGTTTTTCTAAAACCTGTATATACCGTTCAGCAATGATGGTGCCTTTCCAGATGTGAAAACTGCCCATTCAATAGGCATTAATGCACCCTCATACCATCAGACATGCAGGCTTTTGAACTGAGAGGTGTTAAAAAGCTAGATGTTCGGTCTCCTCTTTATTTTAGAGGATGCCACATCCATGGTTTCCAAAAAGAATTTCATATTTTTATTCGTCTGGCCACATGACAGTTTTCCACTTTGCCTCAGTCATTTTAAATGAGCTTTGGCCCAGAGAAGACTGCGGCATTTCTGGATCATGTTCACATATGACTTCTTCTTTGCATGATAGAGCTTTAACCAGCATTTGTGGCTGGCACGGCTAACTGTATTCACAGACAGTGAGTTCTGGAGGTGTTTCTGAGCCAATGCAGGGATTTCCAGTTTTTAAATGCAGTGCCACCTGATGGCCCGAAGATCATCAGGAATTTCACCCTTCTCCCTTAAGCAGAGAGATTTCTCCAGATTCTCAGAATATTTTGATTATATTATGCACTGTAGATGATGAGATATTCATAGTCTTTGCAATTTTATATCGAGGAACATTATTCTGAAATTGTTTCACAAATTGTTCCACAAATTGTTTTTCGGAGATTGGTGAACCTCTGCCCATCTATACTTCTGAAAAAGAATCTCTGCCTCTAAGGCCCTGTTTACACTAGTGCATTTTAGTTTTAAAATGCATAACTTTTGCTAGGGTTATGCCTGTCATCTACACCAGCGCTTCCCAACCTTTTTTTCAGTCATGGCGCTTTATGATTAATTAATCTTTTTTTAAATTTGTGGCTCCCTACACAACACTAATGCTAGACAGCGTTAAGCCTGGTTTATACTCGACGCATCTGCAATAGCATGAAAGAGCGCACAGCAAAAATGATGTTATTGCAGGCAGTTGAGCGGGCAGTCGAGCATGTTGAGTGCGCCGGCCTCATTTCTCGTGGTGGTGTGCACAGCATTTATTGTAATTTGCCACGTTGCATCCAAAAATATATACAGAGTGATCATTCTGTAATAACTTTCTTTTGTTTTTCTACACATAAATAAAATTTGCATTGATGTGCAAACAATCACCTGATTTTGTAAATGTGAGAAATTACATTTGCAGGAAGCACCCACTTTTTGTTTATGTCTAGGCTACAGTAATAGCTAACATTTACATAACCCTCAATAAATAAGAAGTCTATTTACTGAAAGTAAAGGTCCATGTTTAATAAAAATCTTAATGAAATGAAAAATGAAATGAAAAATAATTGAGGTTGTTCAATTTAGTTTTATACATGTTCTCATATTTATAGCTGAAATTTTGTTATAATGTGACAAGTGTTTCATATAATTATTTTTTCATACTGTGGGTTTTAGTCACAGCACAAAGACTGCACCTGTCAAAATTACAACTGACTTACTTCTAGCATCTGACCAAGGCTGCATTTCACAGCTTGTTCTACTTGAACTTAGTGCTGCGTTCGACACCATAGATCATAACATACTTTTAGATTGATTACAAAACTACATTGGTGTTCAGGGACAGGCATTAAAATGGTTTATTTAAATGATGAACTTTTTAATGTAACGGTAGTAAAGTATGGGGTGCCGCAAGGATCAGTATTAGGCCTCTTGCTGTTTTCTTTATACGTGTTTTATATACAGTGGTGTGAAAAAGTGTTTGCCCCCTTCCTCATTTCCTGTTCCTTTGCATGTTTGTCACACTTAAGTGTTTCGGAACATCAAACCAATTTACAATAGTCAAGGACAACACAAGTAAACACAAAATGCAATTTGTAAATGAAGGTGTTTATTATTAAAGGTGAAAAAAAATCCAAACCATCATGGCCCTGTGTGAAAAAGTGATTGCCCCTCTTACTATAACTGTGGTTGTCCACACCTGAGTTCAATTTCTCTAGCCACACCCAGGCCTGATTATTGCCACACCTGTTCACAATCAAGGCATCACTTAAATAGGAGCTGCTTGACACAGTAAGGTCCACCAAAAGATCCTTAAAAGCTACACATCATGCCGAGACCCAAAGAAATTCAGGAACAATTGAGAAAGAAAGTAATTGAGATCTATCAGTCTGTAAAGGGTCATAAAGCCATTTCCAAAGCTTTGGGAATCCAGCGAACCACAGTGAGAGCCATTATCCCCAAATGGCGAAGACATGGAACAGTGGTGAACCTTCCCAGGAGTGGCCGGCTGCCCAAAATTACCCCAAGAGCGGAGCGACGAC
>JAFFST010053677.1:13827-27204 GCA_022414735.1 Noturus placidus | reverse complement strand
CATTTACAAATTGCATTTTGTACACATCTTGTGTTGTCCTTGACTATTGTTTAAATTGGTTTGATGTTCCGAAACACTTAAGTGTGACAAACATGCAAAGGAACAGGAAATGAGGAAGGGGGCAAACACTTTTTCACACCACTGTATACTGGGCCTCAGGGCAGTATTCCAGCATGATAATGACCCCAAACACACCTCCAAAACGACCAATGCCTTGCTAAAGAAGCTGAGGGTAAGGTGATGGACTAAACCCTATTGACCATCTGTGGGGCATCCTCAAACTGAAGGTGGAGTAGCACAAGGTCTCTAACATCCACCAGCTCCGTGATGTCATCATTGAGGAGTGGAAGAGGACTCCAGTGGCAAGCTGTGAAGCTCTGGTTAACTCCATGCCCAAGAGGATTAAGGGAGAGATGGAAAATAATGGTGGCCACACAAAATATTAACACTTTGGGCCCAATTTGGACATTTGCACTTAGGGGTGTTTGTTGCCAGCGGTTTAGACATTAATGGCTGTGTGTTGAGTTATTTTGAGGAAACAAGCTGTACACTCACCACTTTACATTCTCCTGCGACTGTTTCCTCTCAACCCTTTGAAACATGACAGAATACTTCGCCCTCTATGGAAGCAGTGGGAGATCCCCGATAGCCAGCTGCCATAGAGGGACATGGACGCCTGCTCAGCGAACAGGCTGCCCAGATCAACGCCCTTTCTGAACAAGTTATGCGGCTCACACAAGCCATGAATTCCAGCCTGACTCATGCCCCGCCCCCGCCACAGGCACACATGCTTCTCCTCATTTACCACTGACTCTGGCACCAGAAAAATACAATGGAGACCCCGCACGCTGTCAAAGTTTCCTTCTCTAGTGCACGCTTTTTTTCTCCACATACCCTGATATGACCAATCAGCAGAAAAGTGTCCATTTTATCGAGCTTCTGACCGGAAGAGCACTCACAGTCACAGTTGGTCTACAGCAGAGTGGAGTCAGGAAGGGGGTGCGAACCGCTCCTATGATTAGCTGACCACCCGTTTCCACACTGTCTTCAACCATTCCTCGGACAACCGAGAAACAGGGGAGAAGCTACTGTCAATAGCACAAGGAGCACGCAGTGTGGCTGACTATGCGCTGGAATTCAGAACTAAAGCCGCCAGGAGCGCACAGGAACGTGAAAGGGAAAATCCCTGTTTGTAATGCGGCGAGAGAAACACTTTCTTCAGCAATGTCCTCGAAAGCAGAGTTCGCACCAGGGGGTAAGTAACCAGCCTGTGGTTCTGGGTTTGATTCAGTCTACGTTTACATTTCCAGTCATATTAGAATATTCAAACTTTTCTTGTGTTATAGAAGCACTAATTGATTCGGGGGCAGCAGGAAATTTCATCTCCCGTCAGACCGTCGCTCAGCACAACTTCCCGGTCCAGTCACTCAAATATCCCCGGCGCATTCAGGCCATCGACGGCGCACCCATCGGCAAGGGCTTCATCACGCATTGCACAGAACCCCTGCACCTGAGAGTGAGCACCCTGTATCACAAAACTATCACATTTTATGTTATAGAAACAGCCCGCCATCCCGTGGTACTTGACCTCCCGTGGTTGGAGTATCATAACATCCAGATATCATGGACACAAAGGGAGATCACACAACGGTCACCACGCTGTATCGGCCACTGTATCCAAAACCTGGTAGTCACCTTGTCATCCACATCCATAGAAAGCCCAGATCAGGAGAAACGGACACAGATTTCTAGGGCGTATCAGGACCTCCTGGAAGTATTTAGCAAAAAGAAGGCTAAGGGACTTCCTCCCTACCGGGAATACGATTGTAAGATTGACCTTCTTCCAGGCGCCACACCTCCCCACGGCAAGATGTACGCTCTGACTATTAAAGAACAGGAGGCCATGGAGGAGTATATATGGGAGGCCCTACAACAGGGATACATATGGCCTTCCACGTCCCCTGCCTCCACGGGATTCTTTTTCGTTGAGAAGAAAGGAGGGGGGCTTCGATCGTGCATCGATTATCAAGGCCTCAACCAGTGCACTGTGAAATACCGGTACCCCTTGCCTCTAGTCCCGGCAGCCTTGGAGCAGCTCCGCACCGCTACCGTTTTCATACGGTTAGACTTACAATCTGATCAGGATCCGGAAGGGAGATGAGTGGAAAACGGGGTTCAGCACCACATCCGGGCATTATGAGTACCGGGTGATGACGTTTGGACTTGCTAACGCCCCAGCCATCTTCCAATGCCTGATCAACAATGTATTACGAGACATGCTCGGACATTACGTGGTGGAGTACATCGACGATATTCTGGTTTACTCCAACTCCTTGGAAGAACATGTTAAGCACATCCGTCAAGGCTTGACGCGTCTATTGGAGCATCAGTTGTTTGTAAAAGCTGAGCAATGTGAATTTCACCAGCACAAGATCGCATTTCTAGGGTACGTTATTGGGCCACAGGGAGTCTCTATGGATAAAGGGAAGGTCAGAGCAGTTACAGAGTGGCCTACCTCCCGCTCCATTAAGGATCTACAACGCTTCTTGGGATTAGCCAATTTTTTTTTACGGTTTATCCGGAACTTCAGTGTCGTAGCCAAACCCCTCAGAACCCTCCTTCGAGGGAAACCCAGAAGATTGAATTGGAACCCCTCCGCCCAGAAGGCCATGGAGAAACTCAAGGTCTCCTTCACGACCGCTCCCATCCTACGACATCCCGACCCGTCGATCCCTTTTGTGGTAGAGGTAGACGCCTCCGAAATCAGGGTGGGCGCCGTGTTATCTCAGCATCTCGGAGAGAAGCCTAAACTCCACCCCAATGCCTATTTTTCCTGGACCTTCTCGCCCGCAGAGCAAAATTACCATGTGGGAGACCGGGAGCTATTGGCCGTAAAGTGGGCCCTGGAGATGTGGAGGCACTGGTTGGAGGGAGCGGCTCACCCCTTCGTCATATTTACAGATCATAAAAACCTTGAGTACATTCGAACAGCCAAAGGGCTCAATCCCATTCAGGCACGCTAGGCCCTGTTCTTCAACAGGTTTGACTTCCTGCTATCCCACAGGCCCGCTATTGCTATTCCAAGAACCTCAAGGCTGATGCCCTCTCCCGCCAGGGCCAGGTATGTACAGTTACTTCATTCACTATAGTTAAAGACCTGGGCTGTTGTATTAGAAAGCAACCTGTCATTTGAAAATCATATTTCCCATGTAACAAAAACAGCGCTCCTCAATTTTAGAAATATTGCCAAACTATGAAACATCTCTGTTTCTGATGCAAACTAGTTCATGCATCTATGACCTCAAGACTAGATTATTGTAATGCACTGTTGGTGGTTGTCCTGCATCCTCAATAAATAAGCTGCAGTTAGTCCAAAATGCAGCTGCTAGAGTTCTTACCAGATCATGAAAATATGAACCCATCACCCCAATTTTATCATGTCTACACTGGTTACCTTTTCAGTTCCGTATTGAATACAAAATACTGTTACTCACCTATAAAACCCTAAATGGGTATTCTTCTTTCACGTTACAATCCTTCATGCTTTTTAAGGTTGCAAAACACATGAGTTTTGATAATACAGAGGATATCAAATTCTACCAGAGGTGGAAGAGCTTTTTCACATTCAGCACCTAAACTCTGGAATAGACTTCCTTATAATGTTTGGGGTTCAGATACACTCTCAGTTTAAATCTAGATTAAAAACATATTTCTTTAACCTAGCATTCACATAGCGCATCTCATAACGTGGTACTACAGTCATCACTGATAAAATGATAACAACTGCACGTGGTTATCTCTGCCGGAAATTGAGTGAACAGCAGCTAATTCTTCTCCATTTGTTTCCTGTTCCTACTTGCCCATCCAGATTTAATCAGTGAATGTGCCAGCTCCAGCTTAGAACCAGCCTCTATGAAGATTCCAGATGATGCCAACGCCTGTGAAAACTTTGGATGATACCAATGCTCTACATGAGTTGCTCCTGGGATAGCAGTGGCCCTTAACCATTCTGCTCTCCAGGCCATCCTGGACCATCCTGGTATTACGAAGGGATTACGAATGTCACCGATAACCGATACTTCGGTACCAAGTTGGTACCAACGTTCTTAAAACGTGACGGTACTTGTTTTTCTGCAGTAGCGTAGGTACTGCTATTAATGAAGGTACTGAGGTTGCAATTCTTCCAGAACTGAAGGGGGCAGCAAATACGCACAAGTGTTTTAGTTGGTCCACAAGTGGTAAAGAAGAAGAAAAACGCCAAAACGCACATGGGAAAAACTAAAGAAGTTTAGCTCCGCTCTGACTTCTTAAGAGGCAGAGAGAGGAAACATGTTGAGAGGAAAGGTAACATCAGTTGCCGGTGTGCAATGGATGCTATCGTTTATTGCAAATTATCGTTTATTGCAAAAAAATTTATATAAATATCTAAAAGAAAAAAAAAATAAGGAAAAAGAAATGCGTACAAATGAGTCACAAACAAGCCTTATATAATGGGCTTGGCCACTCAGTGTCTAAACACCTATCTTGTAAAATGGCTTTTTACAGTACACTAAAACATTATATTAGTGGTACCTCCATCACTATGATCAATGTGATAATGAACAAAATAGCTCCTTCTTGTAGTTTTTATGACACACACACACACACACGTTCATTTATTAGTTCATTATCCAGACTAATTATATAAAAATTTTGAAAGTCACTATTATACTGCTGTAATGCACCATAAGCACTATTTGAAGGAGATTTGGATCCTTGTTGAGCCCATTACATCTGCTTCATTTCTCAGCACTAGCTTTGATTCTCTGGGTGAGCTGACCTGTAATTGGCTCCTTAAAATATTCACAGGAGTGTTTTATAGATAAATTATAAGCCTATTGTAAACTAAGCACACGTCTATAGGGCTGTGAAATGTAAATGTTATGTTGAGAATATGAAAGTGCCAACTATGTGTTGGAAAATTATTTGTAAAAGGAATGATAAGATAGCATGTGACTCGATTGTAGTGACTACGCTACCCCGGAATAATGGGGAAAACAACCCAAATAAAGGCACACAACTATGCTCCACTTAGAAAAAGCAAGAGGCATGAGTTTCCATACAAAAATACATTTATTGAAGCTATAAATTGGCCAAGAATTTTTTTAAAACCAGCAACTATAATAATGAATGGTCATTGATCGAATTAAAAACAAAAATGAAGAATTAACAATAATCATTGTAGGAGGACTAAGGCTTCCTATATGAAGTGCGGGCTAGTATGACACCACCAGATATACAAAAGAAATCCCAACCCATCAGAATCACACCCACAAGATTCACTGCAAATAATAACACAGCAATAATGACAACCCTTGGTGGAGTAAAGCCTAAGGTGCATCAAGGAACCAACCCGCTTCAGGAGGCACTCAGCTCCTACGAAAAATAAATCACATTAAGAAAGAAAGCAATCAATATATAAAGCACAAAATATAAGTAATAAAATAAATAAATAAATAAACAAACACAAATAAATAAATAAATAAATAAATAAGCACATTCCAAGTCAATTTTCTAAATCCAATGTAACAAAACAAAAACCAAGAGAAACACAAATTACAATCTAAACAAAATAGACAAAGAAACAAATTTTTACAAAAATATACAGATTACGGGAAGAAACAAAACTACCTGAAAACAAATAAACAGAAATAATACCAATACATCAAAAAAAGGAACCTTGAAGCCCACTTGGGCATTAGATGAAGATGTGACTGGACCCCAAAAGTGGATCCTCCTGAGTGTGAGTGGATCCTCGCACTCAGCCTGCCTTAAAGCATGCAAAAAGAACCCATTTTCCGATGATGTAATATTCACTATGGCACATACAGAAATCATACAATAGCTTCTTCAGTGGCAATAACAATAACAGCTGGTGCTTTGAACTAGGCTACGTTAAATGGCAATGACACACATGGGAACCCTGAAGGGACACCACACAGATTAAGCAGCACACCACACATGCACACACAGTCTGGGTAGCCCACTGTCACATTCTGTAGTCCATAGCAATGAAAGGAAATGGTGGGCTTTCAGCCATGATGCACTACGTGAGGCATAAACAACAGGCTTATATACTGTGGTGGGGTGATGTCATGTATTTAATTATGGTGACATTTAAAACATGTCAAAAACCTCACTACATTGAGTATCGAGGAGAAATAAATGTAAAATACTGTAATGCTTTTATATAAAATATTATTACATTATATCCATCTATCCATCCATCTTCTACCACTTACTCCTTTTCAGTATCACAGGGAACCTTGAGCTTATCCCAGGGAGCATAGGGCACAAGGTGGGGTACACCTTGGACAGGGTGCCAGTATTATATTGTATGTTAGTGCTTATTTTGAACCAATCCAGGTTGAGCTACTGTATATTTATTCCAGTTAATGCGACAGTCTAAGTAAAACCTACCTAGCCTTATCAGTGCTCCAATGTTCACTGTTCCCTGTATATATCCTGTATTCTTTCTCTTTCTTTTTCCATCACTCTTTCTAATGGATTATTTAATGATAATTAACCTTGAATCCTACAGCGACAGCTGTGGGCAGATTAATGGGCTAGGTTAGGTGGAACACCTGTTCGACCAGGCTGTATTTGTCCAGATCAAGCTGAAGGCACCAATGTCAAAGACAGGTGCACATGCTCCCTTTAGCTGTGTTGCAGACCTTGAGCCCTAAAGATCTTGACCTTAGTCAGATGTAATTTTAAAATTGGCTCAATTCTGGAAAATGCTATTTATTATTATTTTTTATTTTATTTTGCAACCTTAACTATATGTGATAGCTTTTGAAGGTGTTACAGCCCAGTCTAGGTTGGGCCGCACAGAGTAACCAGCTCGGGATTCACATTGATTTTTAAAGTGTAAGTTAGAGAGCCAGGAATAACAACACGAGATAGTTCAAAAAGGTTGTGGTGTATTATATCATACAATATATACATGTACAGTACTATACAAATTAAACAAACAGGCATATCTTCAGGGTGGGCCAAGGCCAAAATAACAAAACAAAAGAGTTCTATGATTAGGTAGCTAACTTACCTAAATGGAAAGAAAAGAAAATACAAATATTCTTCCCTAACTACCTAAACCAAGAAACAGAGACAAAAGGAACCCTTTCCCAAGATAAATGGTAGCCATACCCCTACTTCCAGTGAACCACGTGAACTTATATACATATACACCTACATTGCAGCACCTTTCCACAAGAAAATAGAACCGTTAGTTACCAATATAAAAAATAAAAATAAAACAATGCATACAAAATTATAAAGCAAAATATGGTTTTAGCTGCAGTTACAATAACCTTAACATCACAGGGTTCTCAAACACTGAGAAAAAAAAATACTTCCAGCATACGACCGTTAAAGTTAAATGGCAGATGCATCTAAAATACAAAGAATAAAGCCCAAAATACTATGGTCAACAGAATACAATATACAGAAAAATATATCCCACCACATGGAATTTACAATGCATGAAATAATAAACCATCCATCGAAAATAACTGCACATATATGTTAGTTAACACCATAATATATTTCTTGAAATAACAGGGATGGCCAAAAAAATAAATTAAGACATTAAATAAATTTACTAGAGAACAGCCACAACACTCCTTACCTTTCCACAAGGAAATAGAATTGAACTAACAACAGCTCCACCCACGTAAAGAAGGGCTCACTCACACAATGAATCTTTCAGAACACAGCTCTGGGAGAAACATTTCACATCTTCCCTACATCCACCCACTCTTTAAATGATGCCAGTCATCGCTTAAAAAACCAAAAAATTAAGTCAGTTTAATTCTTAAGATTATCTTTTAAGTGTCTGTGTGGGGTGTGCGTATTTATATGTATTGCCACGGTAGAGCTTCTTCTTTGCTTTAGCCTTTTCCCACACTTTCCTTCCTCTCTTTACCTTCTCCTTGTTACTTTCACTTTGGAGGACATGTATCTCCAAGGAGAGTCTATTTGGTGGGTGCCTTTTCCGCTCAGGATATCTCCTCTCTGGTCGCTCAGGATTGGAGACTTCCAACAGCGCGTGCTCTCAATGCTTCTCCCTTTCATTCACAGTCTCTCTCAACTGATTTCCATCCTCTTCATGCTCCTCGTCCACAACATCTGGACATTCCACACTTGTACACTGTGTAATAATGCCATTGTTTCCTCTGTCAATTGTTTCCACTACTTCCTCTGCTTCCTCGGAAACACTTGAATCCATTCCAGACCTTTCCTCCATGTCAGGATCTGCTCGGGCAAGGCACTTGTAACTCACTGGGAAAAACATACACTGGGACAGAAGATTACATGGTGAGTTGAGTTGATGCCAACGAGCTCCATTTTGGTCTCATCTGACCACAACACTTTCACCCAGTTGTCCTCTGGTGGTCAGATGGGACCAAAATGGAGCTCTTTGGCATCAACTCAACTTGCCGTGTTTGGAGGAGGAGGAATTCTGCCTATGACCTCAAGAACACTATCCCCTCCATCAAACATGGAGGTGGAAACATTTTACAAACACTTTAACATTTAAAACTTCTAATCAGTAACTTCTGTAGGAACGATATTGAAGTGGAGTGTGGTAACAATGTTTTTTTTTTTTAGTTATGTCATAATAATGTTGTAGACTGACTGAGCTGTAGGCCCATGAGCTGCTACTATTCGGGTTATTTAAGCCCATGTTTATGCTACTTGGGATGCGTTATGGTCAAGGATCTTCCCCCTACGGTCCTCTACACCCCCTTTCCGTTCAGCCCTAAAGTGGTGGTATGTTTATTAATGATGTGGATCTGTGTTGTTTCTCAACCAGATAATTTAAAGATAACAATCAGCTTATAACACATATCTTTGGACTGGGGGAGGGAAATCAGAGTACCTAGAAGAAACCCCCAAGAGAACCCTGGGAGAACATGCAAAGTGAATGATAAATGGTCCACACTTATATAGCACTTTTTAAACCTTAGTGCTTTCCGCTGAGTCTTATTTACCCATTCACACACAGACACACACACACACACACACACACACACACACACACACACACACACACACACACACACACACACCAATGGCAGCAGAGTTAACCTGACATTGGGAGCAACTTGGGGTTCAGTGTCTTGCCTAAGGACACTTAAGTATGTGGCCCAGGAATCGAACCGTCAACTCTGCAATTAGTGGACAACCCCCTCTACCAACGTCTGCGCACAGTGGGAAGAGGCGGGAATCAAACCCCCAGGCCCCTTAACCACTAATCCACCATGCCCCCTACTTCAGTAGATATATGCTGCTTTGACACAGCACATGCAGACCAGCAACTGCTCTGACTTACACCACTGGCCAGAGCGGTGGACGTACTGAAAGTACAAAAAGCCCTCACTGGACACAGTAGGTGAAATCTTCCTCTTTTCGGTGTACGGAACAGAGGAGGGAAGGAAGCATGCAACACTACTGGCTAGGCAGCAGATTTAGGCACTTCGGAATAATCCAGCCTAGGATATAGGGAGGCCTTGGTTAAAGCAAGGGGCAACAGAGAAGTCAGGGCCAGCCAAAAGAGCTACCTCTAGATTTTCCGAAGCTGAGTCTACGGGCTAAAATGGGGTGCCTGACAGACCTTCCCAGACCTCAGAAGGCCCCAGGAAGGGCCTCAGCTATCTGACACCATGCATAAACATCAAAGTTAGAGGATGTTGCCCCACAGAGGCTCCATAAATAGGTTCATGGCTGGCTGAAATGGAGACCACATAGACCCTAATTGCAGAAGGATCCAACCCTGCTGAGAAACATTCCTGTAAGAACTCCAGAACTGTAGCTTTTGCGCTGTTACTGGGTCTCACTGGTGTTATCACACCACAATAAAAAAAAGTTGCCACTTAAATGCATACAATTTTCTCATGGATCGTAGCCTAGTGTTTAACATGGCGAACTCTTGCCAGAGCCTGTGGGAGCCAAGAAATCAGGGGAAAGGCATACAAATGTGACCTTGGCCACTTGCATACCATAGCGTCTAGCCCTGACCTTTTCTTTTTGGTGCTGGAGGAGTGAGGCGAACCAGAGCGAGCAGTGTGTTGTCTCCTTGCAGCAAACACGTCCACTTCTGCTCGGCAGACCCATTGAGAGGTCTAGTACTCATTGTATGTTAAACATTTGTTTGAAAGTTCATATGGTTCTTGTTAAAGATGTTTGGAGCATGGGGGTGACCTACTATTTATTTTGGATGATCATTTGTGTATTTTTTATGATAGAAGTTCTTTTGTATTTAAATGTTTATCATGTTAGATAAATTTAGTATTTTTTTAAATTGTTTTTGTTTGTTATTTTGGCCATAGGCCACCCTGAAGTCATGGCTCCAGTAACCACTTCCTGACAAATAAATATTATGGTTAGGCTATTATATTTATAGTGTCTGTCTTTGATCTGTTGACGTGAGCTGAAATCCATTCTAACAACACCAAAACCCTTAGTGCAATCTCATTCCCTAGATGAGATTATAATAGCCACACTAGATGAGGACTGCATCAGAGATTGTGACGCAGGCATCTGACATTACTGTCTTGTGATAAGAGATGCCCTTACAGTGTGACCCAAGACTATAAACCAGGGACACCTCCAAGTTCTCAGAGCATGTAGGCATCATTGTATGACACTGATTACTCCCAGGGGTTTTGTCCTCGGATGAAACCCCCAACTTTCATCCACCCCTGAAATGATGTTGGCTGCTGTTGCCATAAGCTGCAACAGTCTCCATAAGGACTGGAGGGGATGTCCAGACCTAACTTTATCTTGCTCAGTGTTGATAGGATTGCCCTATGTGTGTTGGGAATAGACATGCCCTCATTGTATTCCAATCCCATTTAACCCCTAGAAAAGTCACTCTCAACTGGAGAAGCAACTTTCACTGAGGCTCAACCTGAGCCCCAAGATTCTCATGTGGGCAAGAACAACATCACAATGTTGAATCAACAATTTCCTGGACCATGATAGAATTAACCAGTCATCCAGGTAGTTTAGTTCATGGATGCCCTGGAGTCACAAAGATCTATTGCATCATCGATGCACTTGGAGGGTTGAGCTATGAACTGGACCCGGAACTCTTTTCTATGGAGGACAGAGCCCATGGAGACTCATTTGGCAGTAGTTTCCATGCTGTCAGATGGTCTTTAGTGATGTTAGCATTTCATATTTTGGTGGATGGAACGCATCAGATTTATGTTGCCCTGTTACAGCTCTCTGACCAGAGAATACTGAAAACATGGGACACCATTGTCTAGGGGAGCCCTACAGTAATTCTGGGGCTAAGTGCCTCTCATCCCCTGATACCTTACTTACAGTGCCTTGCGAAAGTATTCGGCCCCCTTGAACTGTTCGACCTTTTGCCACGTTTCAGGCCTCAAACATAAAGATATAAAACTGTCATTTTTTGTGAAGAATCAACAACAGGTGGGACACAATCATGAAGTGGAACGAAATTTATTGGATATTTCAAACTTTTTCAACAAATAAAAAACTGAAAAATTGGGCGAGCAAAATTATTCAGCCCCCTTAAGTTAATACTTTGTAGCGCCACCTTTTGCTGAGATTACAGCTGTAAGTCGCACAGTTCAAGCTCTGTGATGTGATGACAACATCACAGAGCTGGTGGATGTTAGAGACCTTGTGCTCCTCCACATTCCATTTGAGAATGCCCCACAGATGCTCAATAGGGTTAAGGTCTGGAGACATGCTTGGCCAGTCCATCACCTTCACCCTCAGCTTCTTTATCAAGGCAGTGGTTGTCTTGGAGGTGTGTTTGCGGTCGTTATAATGCTTCTCCGAAGGGAGGAAATTATGCTTAGCACTCATGCAGCCCCAGACCATGACACTCCCACCACCATGCTTGTCTGTAGGCAAGACACACTTGTCTTTGTACTCCTCACCTGGTTGCCGCCACACACACTTAACACCATCTGAACCAAATAAGTTTGGTTTCATCAGATCACAGGACCTGGTTCCAGTAATCCATGTCCTTAGCCTGCTTGTCTTCACTTTGCTTGTATCTCTCATTTTGTAAGTCGCTTTGGATAAAAGCTTCTGCTAAGTGAATAAATGTAAATGTAAATGTCTTCAGCAAACGGTTTGCGGGCTTTTTGTGCATCATCGTTAGAAGAGGGTTCCTTCTGGGAAAACAGCCATGCAGACCAATTTGATTCAGTGTGTGGCGTATGGTCTGAGCACTGACAGGCTGACCCCTTGCTTCAAGCTCTGCAGCAATGCTGGCAGCACTCATACATCTATTTCCCAAAGACAATCTCTGGATATTACGCTGAGCACGTGTACTCAACTTCTTTCGTCGACCATGGCGACGATGGCCATGACCATGGCCTGTTCTGAGTGGAACCTGTCCTGTTAAACTGTTGTATGGTCTTGGCCACCGTGCTGCAGCTCAGCGTCAGGGTCTTGGCAATCTTCTTATAGCCTAGGCCATATTTATTTAGAGTAACAATTCTTTTTTTCAGATTGTCAGAGAGTTATTTGCCATGAGGTGCCATGAGGTGCCATGAGGTGCCAACTTCCAGTGACCAGTATGAGGGAGTGTGAGAGCCATGACACCAAATTTAACACACCTGCTCCCCACTCACACCCGAGACATTGTAACACTAACAAGTCACATGACACCAGGAAGGGAATATGGCTAATAGTTCCCAATTTGGATATTTTCACTTAGGGGTATACTCACTTTTGTTGCCTGCGGCTTAGACACTAATGGCTGTGTTGAGTTATTTTGAGGGGACAGCAAATTTACACTGTTATCCAAGCTGTGCACTCACTATTTTACATTGTAGCAAAGTGTCATTTCTTCATTGTTGTCACATGAAAAGTTATCAAATATTTACACAAATGTGAGGGGTGTACTCACTTTTATAAAATACTGTATATGCATATAAAGTCTGTGATTGATACAGACGTGATGATGTAACAGTTGTGTTGATGGTTGTTGACCTATATACTTGGTAGGATTCTCTTGTTATATTCTGACAATATACAATAGGATATGAAAGCATTAAGGTGTAGAAATACCAAATTTTGGAAAAACGGTGCCTTGTCAAACAAATGAACAGACCCTGATTGGCCTAAGCATGCTGCTTGCAATATATTTCTGGCAGAGTCTGAGCTCTGAGTTTTTCTACGATTAATCTCTAGTGTAGTGTTCCTGCTATCAAAAGCACATACAGTGGTGTGAAAAAGTGTTTGCCCCCTTCCTCATTTCCTGTTCCTTTGCATGTTTGTCACACTTAAGTGTTTCGGAACATCAAACCAATTTAAACAATAGTCAAGGACAACACAAGTAAACAC
>JAFFST010053676.1:142324-155153 GCA_022414735.1 Noturus placidus | reverse complement strand
AGAGTCACCCCAAGGTTCCTGGCCGTCCTGGTTGGTTTGAGTGTGGTTGTGCCGAGCTGTACAGTGAGGTCGTGGTTGATTGCGGGACAGGCTGGGATGACAAGAAGCTCAGATTTTGCCAGGTTGAGCTGAAGGTGGTGTTCCCTCATCCAGGCTGAGATGTCAGACAGACAAGCAGAGATGCATGCAGAGATGGATGGATCATCAGGCTGGAAGGACAAATAGAGCTGGGTGTCATCAGCATAGCAATGATATGAAAAGCCATGAGACTCAATCACCTGCCCTAGAGATGTCGTGTAGATAGAAAAGAGAAGTGGACCCAGAACTGACCCCTGTGGAACACCAGTGGCGAGTTGCTGGATTTCAGAAATACCTCCCATCCATGATACCTTGAAAGATCTGTCAGAGAGATAGGATTCCACCCAGCGCAGAACCGTTCCAGAGATGCCCAGGCTGGAGAGAGTTGACAGGAGGATCTGATGGTTCACGGTGTCGAAAGCAGCAGAGAGGTCAAGCAGGATGAGGACAGATGACCTAGAGGTTGCTCTTGCTAGTCGTAAGGCTTCAGTGACGGAAAGCATAGCAGTCTCTGTGGAGTGGTTGCTCTTGAAGCCAGACTGCTTGGTGTCCAGGAGATTGTTCTGTGTGAGAAAATTAGAGAGTTGATTAAAAACAGCTTTTTCAAGGGTTTTGGAAAGAAAAGGGAGAAGGGAGACCGGTCTGTAGTTGTCAACTACAGCGGGGTCAAGTGATGGTTTTTTAAGCAGTGGGGTGACCCGGGCCTGTTTAAATGAGGTAGGGTATGTGCCAGTAGAGAGGGATGTGTTAAAAATGTGTGTGAGTGCAGGTAACAGTGTGGGAGAGATGGACTGAAGAAGGTGAGAAGGGATGGGATCAAGTGGACAGGTTGTGGGACGACTAGAGAGGAGGAGTTTAGAGACATCAGTCTCTGAGAGGGGAGAGAAGGAAGTCAGTTGGGAGTTACATGGAGGAGGAGCTGGTCTATGTACATCTGGGGTTGCTGTCCGAGGTCAAAGAGGTGACCTCTCAAGCCAAGTTCCTGTCCGAGGTCGAAGAGAAGACCTCTCAAGCCAAGTTCCTGTCCAAGGTCGAAGAGACATCACGACCAACCAATTTCGGCTAATGCCTGAAGCAGGCGTCATGACTAACCAGGTTCTGCTCACACCTGGAGCCGACATCATGACCAACCAGGTTCTGATCACGCCCGAGTCTACTGTCACAGACAACCATGTTCTGATCATGCCTGAGTCTGCTGAAATTGAGAACGGAATTCTGATCATGCCTGAGTCTACTGACACAGACAACCAAGTTCTGCCCATGCCCAAGTCTCCTGACACAGACAACCATTTTCTGCCCACGCCCGAGTCTGCTTACATGGACAACCAAGTTTTGATCATGCTCGAGATTGGCGACACATCCAACCAAGGTCTGCATACACCTGAGTCTGGTGACACAGCCACCTACACTCAGCCTCTCTGCAGGATTGAGTACGCTGCTCAGCATCCCTATATAGCTGAGGAGGTTGCTCTGCTTTCCTGCTTTGCTGAGGATGCCACTCTGCCATCTTGCCCCGCTGAGGACACTGCTAAGCGTCCCTGCTCAGCTGAGGATGCCGCTCAGTCTCCCTGTTCAGCTGAAGAAATTTTTCCCAGAGGGCCAGGACCACCAGTGGAGGGGAGTGTGTTCTCTCACGATTTCCCCTTGAGCTAGCACTGTAGCATGCAGAGTGCTCGGTAACCCGAAGCATGAGCTTTATGCGCAAGCTCGAAGTGTGAGCCCGATTTTGGGTCTTTAGACACTGACTTTGTTTACTTTCGTCACGTGCTTTTGTCATTGTTTATGTTCTGCCTCCGCCCCGGTATTGTCATTGGTTGTTTCATGTATGTGTGACATCACTGTTTTCAGCTGTCTTGTGTTTCAATCCTGATTACGTTTGTCATTTAAACCCCTCGTGTCTCTTTGCACTTCGCGTAGTATTGAAAGTTATCACCATACTAAGCATTGTTACCCTGTTCCTCATTTTTTGATTCATGTTCATAGATCTTGTTTCTTGTTACTCGTTCTCATTTCTTGCCTTGCCTAGTTTATGCCTGTTTGCAGATCGCCTGACCCATTGCCTGTTTTTTTGTGACCATCCTATTTTCTCATGATTTGGATTTGTCTGCCTGCCTCTCTTTATTAAAAGCTCTTTTATGCAATTGCATCTGTCCTAACCTTCATTACGTGGAATACGTGACAATCCAAGTGTATGTACAGTTGTGTATGGGAGAAGGAGGCTATTTTTAGTGTGGATGGGGATGCAATCAGTATGCCCTTAGATTTGTTACTGATAAGCCTCAGAAAGTTTGAATTATTCCAAGTCTTTAGGTTCATCAGACAATAAAGTTACAAATGTCAGTCAAAACAACAGAAAAATGTGTGCACAACACTCATAAGATGTAGGCTATTCGCCCGGATTAACCAACAAAAGCTGGCATTATAATTGTATAATAGTACCAAGTTCCCCGTTGCAGGCCTGAATGTAGCTGGCATACGTAGAAGCCTTAAACAAAATGGCTGCTTCACCAGGAAGGGTAAAAACAAATAAATGGTACCTTGATCAAGAATGGGGTCACACTCACTCAGGGTCGTTGCAAGATAGAAGAAAAGGAGATTCACGGACAGGTAGTCATCCGCGAAGTCCAAGCTCCTTTCTCTGTGACAAACACAGTCAAAAGTCCACATGTGCACTAGCATTCAGGTTTTAACAGCTAGCTCTTAGCTATTATATTCTTTCTATGGTAATACAACGTCTCTCCAAGGTTATACTCTCAACAGATAGCTTATTCCACCAGTGAAATGTCACATATAGTTCTCTGGTCGACCACTTAACTCACAATGATGGTACTTGAGAAAAAGCACAACTAGCAAATCCACACTCCTTCCACATACATGCTCTTCTCTCTCCCTCTCGTGCTGTTTTTCCTCGACGGTGACCTGTAACTCCCTTCTGATTGGTCCATTAATACAAATAATTTAAACTTACACCTTTACCGCCCCTTTTTTTCTCTGTACACACATCAAAGTATTATTATAGCATTAATCTTCTTATGAATGTAATTTTTCCAAAACAATCTTTATTTAACATGTAAATAAAATAATCCATAAAGTTACCTATGTAGTTACACCCACTATGCAAAATACATATGTAAGATAGCATCACACAAACAATATTTTTAACCCTTTAAATCTATCAGAACTTATTCTAGGACTGAATCATGTGTGATTAGGGTCGTCATCCTGTCACTAGATGAACTGTAGGGATAAAGCAAATAACAGCTTCTAAAATCCCTCTTTCCTCAGTCAGCCTTTTGGTTAATTTACTTAAAAGAAAAACTAGTGGTTTATCATGGCGTGTATGCGGCACTGAGGAGTCTAAATGAACACTCTGGCAACCAGAGCAGTTCAAAGAGACGTCCGATTTATTGCAGATTCATAGAGGTTTATATAGGCAAAATAGCCATGCAGCGGCACACTGCTGTGTGGAAATCATACTGCAGTTAGACTGTCTAGTCATGTACGCATAAACATCTTAGGCAATACCAGAATGTACAGATTTCTGAACATCTATGGTCTGGTTTGCTTAACCGAAAGGAATAAGTTCCTAAGGTGACATTTTAACTGGCACATACACAACAGACAGGTCTGAGAAAGTTCATGAGACAGACATTAAACCATTAACCTAAACTTATAAATATCTGAGGGAATAAAGATTAAAAAGTTTCCAACATGAACCTTCACCCCAGTCTGAAGTCCAAATCTTTCTGGAGCAGGTTTTCATCAAGAACGTCTTTGTAAATTGCTGCATTCATCTTTCCCTTGATCCTGACTAGTCTCTCAGGTCCTGCCACTGAAAACATTGCCACAGCATGATGCTTCCACCACCACACTTCATTGTAGGGATGGTATTGGCCATGTGATGACTGGTGCCTGGTTTCCTCCAGACATGATGCTTGCCATTCAGGCCAAAGAGTTCAATCGTTGTTTCTTCATGGTCTGATAGTCCTTCAGTTGTCTTTTGGCAAACTTCAGGCAAGCTGTCATGTGCCTTTTACTGAGGAGTGGCTTCCATCTGGCCACACTACCATACAGACCTGATTTTGGAATGCTGAAGAGATGGTTGTTCTTCTGGAAGACATGATAGATCTCTGTCAGAGTGACTATCGGGTTTTTGATCATCTCCCTGACTAAGGCCCTTCTCCCCCCGATCGCTCAGTTTGGCCGGGAGGCCCGCTCTTGGAAGAGTCCTAGTGGTTCCGAACTTCTTCCATTTATGGATGATGGAGGCCACTATGCTCAGTGGGACCTTCAATGCTGCAGAAATGTTTCTGTAGTCTTCCCCAGATCTGTGCCTTGATACAATCCGGTCTCGGAGGTCTACAGACAATTCCTTGGACTTCATGGCTTGGTTTGTGCTCTGACATGCATTGTTAACTGTGGGACCTTATATAGGCAGGTGTGTACATTTCAACATGTCCAATCAACTGAATTTATCCCAGGTGGACTCCAATCAAGTTGTAGAAACATCTCTAGGATGATCAGTGGAAACAGGATGCACCTGAGCTCAATTCTGAGTGTCATGGCAAAGGCTGTGAATACTTATGCACATGTGCTTTTTTGTTTTTTATTTTAAATAAATTTGCAAAGATTTCAAACAAACTTCTTTCACATTGTCATTATGGGGTATTGTTTGTAGAATTTTGAGGAAAATAATTAATTTAATCCATTTTGGGTTAAGGCTGTAACATAACAAAATGTGGAAAAAGTGAAATGCTGTGAATACTTTCCGGATGCACCAGATGGATGATGTCACTTTCTCTTCTTTGGGCTCTGAACCTCATATGATGTTCATGCTTGGTCAGTCTGTCTGTGACCCTTGTATTTATTTTATGTATATTTTATATACATCAGCGGTCAGATTTTCATTTTAATATCTGTTGATATTTGATAGAGTCCATGATGCCTTGTATCCTAACAAAATGACCAGGTCCTCTGGCAGAAAAACATTAAAGAGCCACCATCATAATTAACCATGGGCATGAGGTACTTTTACATATGGCTTCCTCTCTGTGTGCCAAAACCACCTCCGGTGTTTACTTCCAAAATGCTCTATTTTGGTTTCATCTGACCATAGAACCTAATCCCATTTGAAGTTCCAGTAGTGTCTGACAAACTAAACATGCTTGAGTTTGTTTTTGGATGAGAGTAAAGGCTTTTTCAAACAACTTGTGGTGATTAGGTGACTTCGGATTGTAGTTTTGGAGACTTTCTGACCCTAAGACGCAACTAACTACTGCAATTTTCCAGCAGTGATCCTTGGAGATGTTTTTGCCAATCGAACCATCCTCTTCACAGTGCGTTGAGACACACGTCTTCTTCTAGGTTGATTCATAACATTTCCAGTTGATTGGAACTTCCTAATTATTGCCCTGATGGTGAAAATGGGCATTTCAATGCTTTTGATTTTTTTTTTTTTTTTTATAGCCACTTCCCATTTTGTCCCTTTTGTCACACATCACAGCTATATTCCTTGCCCATTTGATTACAACTGTATGTTCCTTGGTCTTACCCATTGTGTGACTAAGGGAATTTAGCCTATGTGTTACCTCATATTTATACCACTGTGAAACAGGAAGTCATGGTTGAACAATTTCCTGTTCCTAGTCACCCAGGTTACTAAAAACGTAAAATATCAATGGGAATATACTTCAAATATATTTTTCTCATGTGAATTCATAGGGTTTCCAATAATTGTGCCACATATATATTTAGCAAAGATTTTTTTTTATAAACCTGTGTTTGATATCCATGAGTGCAGAGTATTATTGTGATTTTTTTTAAACAAAAGATCAAAAGGTTAAACAATAAAAATTATTTTTCATAGCCTTCTTTGCTCATATTTTCCAAAGGTGCCAATATTAGTGAAGGGCACTGTATAAGCATTCAGGAAGGGTTATCTGACATTGTGTGAAGTGAAAAACCGATAATGCTATTGCTATTCTAATATGACTATTAGATAAATAAATTTGGCATCTAAATAGAGCAAAATAGTTTTATGTAATATAGTAAATTTGTACTTCTATAATGTATTAGGAAGGATTGACAATATATGCAGTTTACACTTTTGTGTCCCTAAAGGTTGTGAGTGATGCTTCATGAAAATTGTCAGTATTAATTCAGTCTTATTCCTGTAGTTGTGCTACCACGCGGCCCCAAAACAGAGTAGGGTACTCACATTTTTTAACCAAAATGGCACACCTACACCTACACCTACTTTTGCACCCCTCCACTCAAATCACTGCAGTGCATTAATATATAACCATGAAAATGACAACAGTGCACAAGTCCAAAAAAAAAAAATAAAAAAAAAATATTTCCAGCCAACCAAATTGACCTGCACTTGATAAGGCTCACATCACACCAGTTGGTTATACAAGTTGAGAGAGCAGTTTCAATCTGACCAAGCTTATGTAGACAACAATCAATCATTGATCATCATTGTTCCCAACAACCAATAACTGATCTCCATTGTTTGTCCCACCCAATAATTTCTTTGTTATTAATTTTAAATTAGCTTCTTTGTTATATTTACAAGAAACCAAAGTGAATTATTCTGTCTGTAACTATTCCGTTTGTGTCCATTACCCAACTACTGACTGCCACTGCTCCTTTTGTCGTGTTCTGCATTTTGTCTGAAAATCTTCCTTCTTCATGTAACACATTCTGATATGCAAATGATATTCAAATTCATCCCTGATGTCATCTTGCAAATTCTAGCGATTTTTGAGCATGCACTACATGGTAACACTACCTGTGAAATAGATTTACAGATTCCTCTTGTGATTAATCAATATAATATACAATCTTTTGGGGGTGCTGTTTAGGTATAAAACCTTGCTATATAGGCTGATATAGGGTGAATTTTGCTAATGTGGGACACAAAAAAAAAATACTACTTTTTTGTAAATTTTTGTGATCATCTAATTTAACAACATACCCTTGAAAATCTCGCTTAAACTATGTAAAACCCAAAATCAAGATCATTTTAAAGTGGGACACATTATTTTTTTACTCTTAAAATCATGAGTGATGCTTGGAACTTAATATACATTTGTATAATTTGTTTTGCTTGTAATATGCATGAGTATAAATAATAATAATAAAAAACATTTTTATTCAGCAAAGGTGTAAACTTGTCAAACAGCCCTTGACCCTCCAGTAGGGTGCTTCTCTAGGCATTCTACTGGACATTTTTATGCCCGCACTTTCATCCTAAAACGTGGTGTTATTAATCGTTCCTGCCTTCACTCCACTGATTTAAAGTTATCTTGTTCACTGCCCTTCTCTATCTTTTTCTTATGTTCCTCGATTACTTTCTTTGTTTGACCATTTGATTCTTCTTTGTTTTACCATTTGATTCTGTTCTGTTACGCATTATCGTGATTAGTAAAATATATCCATTAATGTGTGTACTATTTAATCGTTGTTTTAAACCGTTGACATTTTTTAAGATAGTTATCCAACAGCCCTCTTATATTACTTTATTGACCGCCCCAGATTACCAAAATCCCACAGCTAAAGTGGGACAGAAGAAAAAATGCTCCCAGTAAAAGCAATAAAATATTTACAATTAATATAATAGATTTTCTGCTGGAAGGATTCTTTGGATAATTAACGTTTATACTTAGTACGTTTTCTGACAGGAACACTCTTTTGCCCCAGAGAGACATAATTAAGGGTTCAAAATTTCCTAAAATAATCTTGTATTTTGTAGCAAACTCTGCACATGTAGCCTCGTGCGAAGAATTGACCCCCGCTGTCATTATGCACCCATCGCTCGAGCCTAACGTAATAAGCATTATAGGCACGCGCTCTCATATGATGTACCTCATCCAACAGCGCTTCCGCCTCAGCTGCCCCCCGCCGCACCACCGTAAACCAGTGAACTCGACCATGCTTGATTTGATACTCTATGAAAGGAGATACCGCTACCTTGGGACAAAAGGGGCGGGGGTATTGGTGTAGGTAGATTCTCTCGGGATGAAGTCGGCCCTGCCGCTGCCTTCAGTTTTCTCTCTCTTTTTCCTTGCCCTCGCTTTCATGAGCTCGCTGGCGGAATGTTGTCCAAATGAAAACCGCATGCTCTCATTAGAGACGTCCCAGAGATCCTGCTAGATGCAATTGACGTTAATTCACGAGACCGATAAAGTCTATGGGGCTCGCTCTGTCTCCTTTTCTCCCCGGTTTGCTTTGAACGCTTAAGATCTCACAAGGTCAGCGGCAGGCCAAAAATCAGAAAGTCCTTTTTTCGCTTTACATTTTGCTCGAGTAAAGGAATGATCTCCCCCTACACTGAACCCCAGTTTTTCCAACCTTTTTCCTGATTACATCTGCCAGCTCCACATCAAATGTACGCAGAGGCCGTTGTATTACCTTACTCACCGATTCTGATTTTGTCCAAACAAACGTGACGGCATTTGTTAATTTGCAAATTCGCCTTGCAATTGTGTGTAACATCACGGGCACGTGAAGGTCACGAAGTGCATAATTTGACATAACGATATCTTGTTTGCACGACGAAATGGCCATTACAGTCACGGGGTCTTAGAGAAACAGTAGCAGTAAACGCATCAGAGAATTTAAATGTAATGTGAAAATGACAGTGCGAGGCTTGATAAAACAATCTAATGTTTTCACAATTTATTTTTCAGTAGGCTACTTTATTTAGCCTATTTGTTTTTTTTTTTTTTTTTTTTTTTTTTTTTTTTTTTTTTTTTTTTTTTTTTTTAAGTTGGCCTTAAAGGGTTCTGGTAAATACAGTAGTTATTTATAGAACTATCAATTTTTTTTATTACAATAAATATAAATGGTTATTTGTGTTCAATAAAAAATATGGCATTTGCCAATCAAGGTAAGTTAGCATATTATTTTCACTAATGCATCTACACTGTACAAAAAGTGCTTAATCATCTTGCATAAAAGAAAACAGTTAACTAATTTTGGCAAAGTTGAGTTATAACAAAACATTTTGTATGTTAGCTTTCAGATAAGTTGTTTCAACACATTGAAAAAAATATGGTTATATTTTCAAATATTAATAATGAACAAATCAATTCAAATGTTTGTATTTCCTGTACTTAATATGTAAATATTATGATATTATCATAATATATTGTATATGCTATCTCCAACTTCTTTTGGATGCTCTAAACATAAACTTCACTGACTTGTTTAAATCAGGTCCCCTTTTTTTCCTTTACTTATATGCTATATATGGTAAAGCAAATGAGTGGGATGAAGAGACAGAGGGGCTTTTCTTCACCACAAATGTATCTTTTCAGAGCTGGCACAAGACTTATAGAGACAGCAACACTGTTCAATTATTTTTATTATTTTTTTTTTTTAACCACATACACACACAATTCATCATTGCCTCATTGGACCTTACGCTCCAAATGCTGACTCTTCAAACAAACAACAAAATCAAGGCAAACATTGATTTCTTTTAAAAAGCAAATATACAATATTTCACGAAAGTGAGTACACCCCTCACATTTTTGTAAATATTTAATTATATCTTTTCATGTGACAACACTGAAGAAATGACACTTTGCTACAATGTAAAGTAGTGAGTGTACAGCTTGTGTAACAGTGTAAATTTGCTGTCCCCTCAAAATAACTCAACACACAGCCATTAATGTCTAAACCGCTGGAAACAAAAGTGAGTACACCCCTAAGTGAAAATGTCCAAATTGGGCCCAAAGTTCAAATATTTTGTGTGGCCACCATTGTTTAGACAGTTTAGACAGTGGAAGTGAGGGCAGAACTCGAAGTTCACCAGAGCTTCACATGTTGCCACTGGAGTCCTCTTCCACTCCTCCATGACGACATCACGGAGCTGTTGGATGTTAGAGCCTTGTGCTCCTCCATCTTCCATTTGAGGATGCCCCACAGATCCAGATTAGCACTGGATCCCCCCAGGGCTGTGTTCTTTCCCCTATGCTCTTCTCCCTGTACACTAACAGTTGCAGATCCAGTCACCAGTCCGCCAAGATTCTGAAGTTATCGGACTCGTCTCAATTGAGACGAGTCCGACTATAGGTGGGAGGCTGACCATCTTGTTACCTGGTGTACTCAAAACAATTTAGAGCTCAACGCTTCTAAAACAGTGGAGATGGTTGTGGACTTTAGGAGGACCTCACCCCCATTGGCCCGCATTACCCTCTGTGGCTCCACAATCAACATTGTGGAGTCTTGCCGCTACTTGGGCACTATCATCTCCCAAGATCCTAAGTGGGAGCTGAACATCAGTGCCCTCATCAAGAAAGCACAACAGAGGATGTACTTCCTGCGGCAGTTAAAAAATCTGCCGAAGACAGATCTGCCAAGGACAGTGATGATGGACTTCTATACATCCTTCATTGAGTCCATTCTCACAGCCTCCATTACGATTTGGTACACTGCTAGCACTGTCCATTTGGTCTGCAGAAAAGGTGATTGGCTGCAATCTGCCATCGCTCCAAGACCTGTATATCACCAGGAGTTTGAAGCAGGCTGAAAAGATTGTGGTCGTTCCCTCTTACCCCGGACATTTTATATTTGAGTCACTCCCGTCTGGTAGGAGGCTGAGGGCCATCAGGACCAAAACCTCACGCCACAGGAATAGCTTCTTCCCATCCGCCACTAGCCTTAATAATAAGGCCTGGAATCCACTCAGACTCTGTCCACATTCCAGTCATAGACATTCATGCCACTGTTCCTTCTTTTTAAGTCTATTTATGTCTATCTTATTTTGTAATTATACATACTATGTACATATTATTCCATTTAGTAAATGTGTGACGTGCAGCAACAACATCAAAAAATTTCTTTGTATGTGCTAAAAACTGTACAACAAAACCCTTTCTGATTCTGATACTGATTCTGAGATGCTCAATAGGGTTTAGGTCTGGAGACATGCTTGGCCAGTCCATCACCTTCACCCTTAGCTTCCTTAGCAAGGCTGTGGTTGTCTTGGAGGTGTGTTTGGGGTCGTTATCATGCTGGAATACTGCATACTGATCATGCTCTGTTTCAGTATGTCACAGTACATGTTGGCATTCATGGTTCTAAAAGCATATCATTAGCAAATTTGCTTTCTGTCTGCTGGTGATATCAATGTTGCACAGAAAAGTAAATAAGGATGCCACAACATGTGGAGTATTTGTGCTAGTAGTTGTGGTTTTTTTCTGCACTTTTGGCCTGTGATTCTTTTTGTCTTACAGTATCCTTCACATGGTTATTTTAAAGATGGATGCACAGGGTTTTTACTTTCTTTTTACAAGTGAATCCCAAACATAACCTGCATCTCTTACTATTATGTGTGCTTTGACATTTACTGTAGACTTATCCTACATATTCAGTGACTAGAAAGCTATAATATTGGCTAGCTAGCTAATTTCTTTATCTGAACCAACAAACTGGTGATAATTGTCTTTGCCCATCCCTATTACACATCAAATAACATTTAAATGTTTTGTTTTTATACAGTCATGTCTACAAATATTTAGATATTGATAAAGGTATTGTTATTTTAGCTATCTACTACAGTATATTGGAGTTGAAAAAAGTCACATGCAGACTTTAATTTAGGGAAATTTAATAATTATAAGGGAATTATAATAAATAAAATTTAATGAAATTAAATTAAAATCACTTTTAATACTTAATCACTCCCTGAAGTCTGTAACCCATGGACATTATCCCATAGACGCTATTTTCTCCCCCTAATAATGTTCTGCCAGGCTTTGGCTGCAGCTTCCTTCAGTTCCTACTTGTTCTTGAGGTGTATTGCCTTCAGCAAGTGAAAGGCATGCTCAATTGGAGTCAGGTCAGGTGACTGACTTTTCCAAAAGTCTTGGGTTGCTTCAGGTCATTGACCATCTGCATTGTGGAACACTGTCCAGTGGGTTTTAAAGCATTTGACTTCATCAACAAATACATGTGAAACAGTTCCATTGGCAGCCATACATTCCCCCACCATAACATGAGGTGGTATGCCTAGTTCTAGAACAATTTGGGCTTTTTGTCTTTTTATTATTATTTTATTTTATTTTATTTTATTTATTTATTTATTTATTTCAATTTTAAGAATGTACAAAATAGTGAATTTGACCACACATAATATTTTTCTATCTCTCTGATTTGTTTGTTTTATTGTTTTTCTGAGCTCGTATTCATTGATTTGAATTCCAGTATACTTTGGTAGACTGTATATTTGCATAGATGTGTTTCATATGACAGAACAGCCTAATGAAAGTTTCCTATGAATATTTTAATATTCATTACATGTTTTTAAGAATGCAGATTTTCATCATATACAAGGTGCTGCAAAATAATTGCATATAAACAAAACTGGTTTGATTAGGGAAAATATATTGTGGACAACAAGTTTGCACTGGATTCTTGTTGGGAATGTTTCTTTCTTTCTTTTCAAAATCTCTTCTAGCCCCATGCAGATGTGTAGCCATGTATACAGAAAGCTACACATAATGTCTGACAACAATATTTAAGGATTAACTGGGCAACAACACAGTGAAAAACTGTTTGAGGAAGTAGTTTCATCATCTTGAATGGAACATCAAAATGAGGATAAACAAAATTAAGAAAATGTGGTTCTACAGAGCATTTGAGAGGATGAAACCTTGAAACCTGTTATATACAGTGCCTTGCGAAAGTATTCGGCCCCCTTGAACTGTTCGACCTTTTGCCACGTTTCAGGCCTCAAACA
>JAFFST010053676.1:106949-132658 GCA_022414735.1 Noturus placidus | reverse complement strand
GGGGGGTTAGGGGGAGTAGAGTAAGCCTGATCAGTACTGTACAGTTCCACCCAGTGATGCTTGGAGTCCGACCAACAATCAATAAGAGTTCAGGATCTGACCTCTGACTGAAACACATGGTTCTAATAGGGAGCTGCCACAGGCTATTTTACTCCTTCTAAAGCCCTCTTCAACCCCCTCCCCATACACACGCACACACAAACACCCCTCGATTACCCAGTGCTACCCACATTTGCGCACACCAACGTTTCCCAACTCACAAAAACATACAAGCAGCAACCCCCGTTCACATCTACACACCAAACCACACAAACACACACTATTCCTGGTTTGGTGTACAGGTCATTGACTGAGGCAAATTAATTATTTCAAGATGGCGTCATATTCAACATGTGGCCTGTACCATTCCTATCCTCTCATTGGATCTGTCAAACATACTTTGTGATGGCTGCTCCTTTCATTTCTGCCTTCACTGGTGTGTGTGTGTGTGTGTGTGTGTGTGTGTGTGTGTGTGTGTGTGTGTGTGTAATGAGCTATATCTTCATTACCTTAGAGGTCATTTCATGGCTAACTTATGGACTCCAGAGGTTGACAGGCAACCTCATCATATGGGTCGTGAAAGGTCGTGCATGCTGGGTTGTGACCCATAACGGCATCTACTTGTTACTTGTTCAAATTGAAGCTATTATATTCCTAATCACTCACTAGCCAGGTTCAAGTGCATTTCAGAAATTAACCCTATCAACTGATGGTAAATTAGCATTTCACTCCAGCGTGAAAAGCACAGAAATTTAAGAAATACACCATGTTTTAATTTGAATGTAACCGGATCAAATCAGTTGTTTGAAAAACTGAATATGGACAAAGTATGCATGGAATTATTTGAAAAAAAAATTTTTTTTTTTCATTTATCAACTTTAACTTTTTTTTTATTATTATTTATCAACTTTAACTTTTTTTTAACAGCTTTAACTTTTTAACATTTCAATTGAATTAAAAGACATAATGTAGCACCAGAGCAAATTATTTTCTTAGGGAAACTGCTAAAATGTTTGCTAAAAGTTCAAACTAATTATTTTTGTTTTAGTGAGTAATTTAACAAAACAATGTATAAATATTCTTTTTTCTGTGCTACACTGTAATACCGTTATAGACCTCAAAGTAAGTACTATGGAATGGTCATGAATAGGTTCAGTTTATGCACTATATAGATCTAAGTGCAGACACACACAAACATACACCAGAAAACAGTAGTGGTATTCACCTTACTTTGCCCATATTGGCTGTATTGGTATGGTGCCATATGGTCGACGCTGTAGGCTGGCGAGCTGTAGCTGGGTGGGCAGTAAGACTGTGAGCTGGGTAGAGAAGGCATGCTGGCCAGTCCAGACAGAGACTCCAGTCTCTGTGATGAGTGGCAGCTGGCAGCCATGCCCGCACTGGGCTCCAGAGGACCAGTGAGAGGGGAGAGAGAGAAGTCTCCCTGCGGCTGGTGAGGCACGCCTCCTGGGTTCAACAATCCCATCACCTGAGAAAGAGGAGAGTAGAGGAGATGACAGGAAAAGAAGGGGTAAAGAAGAAAAGAAGTCATTACAATGAGCATCATATGGCACACAAATATAGGAAGGCATGCTGGAATAGTTTAGAAAAGCCAAGATAATTATTGGATTACATTGACACGAGATCACAAAATGAGAAAAGATACCTTCTAAAATGTATCTATCTACCCAGAAATAATATGTCCTTTTTCATGTACAGTACATGTGCCTCTCATTTGATTAGACATTCCAGTTTAGCGAGAGAAAATAGGTATTTAGCTTTTCAAATCTCTCACACACATTATTAATATTATTTCTATCTTCGCCAAATGCTGAGGCAGTACATAGCAGCAGTATAACATTCACTCCATAATCACCTTTCTTCACCAACAAGGATTGATAAAACAAAACCATAACCACAATGTCATAAATCACTCGGGGGACATTAACGAATCATCTTCATATCTAATTCAGCCATTTAGCTCAGTGTTAGCAAGATTTGGAAAGCTGGGATGTTAACTGTGGCATCAGTGCCAGAGGGCCCTCACTGCCAGCACTGATGGGCTAAGCTTGGCCTGGCTCTGAGGGAGGTTCCCTCTCTCGCTCCGCTAATCATTAATGAAAAGCAGTCTGGGTAAAGCTGAGATCACCAGCACACACTCACTCACAGCCCATAAGACTCTGATTATTCTCCATCCAAGCGCACACATGGTCCTGTTTAAATAATTTCCCATATAACAGAGAGAGAGAGAGAGAGAGAGAGCATGCTTGGGAGTTGTGTTTCTCTACCCTGCTAAGATTTTCCTGAAAATGATCCTCTGTGAGTGTACTAGTGTTTGTATTTGTGTATATATGAGTGCATCATTTAGAAAAGAAAATTGTGGAGAAGTGAAAAGGGAAGAGAGAGTGGACATAGATCTGTGGTCTGCCTACAACGAAGTGAATTAAACTCAACATGTCAAACAGAGACAGAAGGACTCTGTGTGTGTGTGTGTGTGTGTGTGTGTGTGTGTGTGTGTGTGTGTGAGTGTGAGTGTGTGAGTGTGTGTGTCTTATATGTCTACTTGAATGAATGCATGTAGTTTAGACTTTTACAGCCTCTGTGAAGGATTGTGAAATCCCTTCAGTGATTCATCTTAAACAGCTGGAGGAGCACACATGACCAAGAAATAGACAGGGAGAGAAATGACTTCTCACATTTTCACATAAATACACTTATATTTCTCATTTTTGTTTGTCATTAATTTCTTTTTAATCTGTGATCCAATAGGGCACAACTTCATATAGGCTTATCTAAAAATCTTTATAGTTATCATAACAACCTCTTCAACTATTTAATTAAATCTTTTATCATTCTTTACATTGCCTTATATACACTGCTCAAAAAAATAAAGGGAACACAGTGTTCCATTTATTTTTTTTTGCACAGTGTATAATGAATGGTAAAACCAATCTGATATACAATGCTCAAAAAATAAAGGGAATACTCTGTTTTATATATATATATATATATATATATATATATATATATATATATATATATATATAATACAACCTGCACTCAACGCAACTGAAGTGGTGTGTTTCCCACCTTAAAGGCCACACACGCACACTCACACTGACAGTAGGTAATTTACAGGTTCCTGGTCAGAGGTCTCTGGAGTGTGTGAGAGGAGCATGCTGATGTGTTATGCTTTACAAATGGAAACCACATGGAGGTTAAAAAGCCTCGTTCACCTAGCTGCAGGGGGAGACATGTCTACACGTAAGGTGAACTCTCAAGCACACTCCAAAGAGCACACACACAGTTTGTTGACAAAAAGCTTCCCAATATCATAAGATTTTTTTTTAGATATATGTGAGTTACTAAGGTGGAAAGCTAAGTCCAGCCTATCTATGTATTGTGTAAAGTGCCTTTCTATCACAGTAGCAAAACAATATGCAATAAAGTACAAAATACAAAGAGGGTTGACAATTGATTAGATTTTGCTCTATATCTTACATTGCTATCTCTTTTCAAGATGTTTTTTTCATGTAGTGTTTTCAAAAATTGTATTTGATATATTTAATTTTACTGTTTTGTATTCAAGCTTTGTGTGTGTGTGTGTGTGTGTGCGTGTGTGTGTGTGTGTGTGTGTGTGTGTGTGGTTTGTGACCTTTTATAGGCACACAAATTCAGACATTGTTAGATTTCAGTGCATGTTTGCAAGTGTATGGGCATAAGGCAGAAAGTATGAATGTGACTGAATGTGTGTATATACATCTCTGGTGTCTCTGGTTTTCAGTGGTTCCAGAGCTCATGTGCTACAGCATGAGAATGTGGGTGGTTTTTGCAGGCCTGGTGTGAACGGAACACTAATATGTGCTGGATTATACACCAGACGTGTGAGATTTTTACCCATGGGGCAAGTGAGCTGAGCCAGGCTGTAACACATGACTACTCCACAACTTTATTCACAGTCTCTCTCTCTCTCTCTCTCTCTCTCTCTCTCTCGCTCTCTTGAGCTCAGATAAAATTCTCCACACCTTGGACAATGTCTGAATGGTGTTTTCCAACAGCAAAATACTTTTTGTTTGGCTTTTAGAAACTGATATACTCTTCTTTTTTATTTGTCACAGTTAGTGCTGAAATAATACGTAAACAATAAACATGGTAAATAGTTAACTATTCAAATTATTTAAGCGTAAGGAAACCTCTGTAGTGTGAATCAAACCAAGTCTGTGCTTTGTCCTACATTAAACCACTCAATAAATATATAAATGAAACAATTAAGCAATAAAGTGACTCATTACCATAAATTACACAGTACATTATATAGGATAAATTCTCTCATTCCAATCAATTAAGGGTCTGGAACATTCCATAATTACAATCACAGACACAAAGTTGTGCCCTCATCATGACGCCCAGTGGCTCTTGCTTTCCAGGGGCAACAGAAGGCCACTTATTAGCTCCGACCTAGGTCTCACACACACACACACACACACACACACACACACACACACACACACACACACACACACTAATAGCAATACCATATTCTGTGTGAATGTGAAAGACTGCAACCCCATGTTAAATGGCTTGTGATGGGTCAGCATAAATACTGAGGACTTTACACTCAATGTTTCCAGTTATCTGTGTTGAACAATGAAGTCACACAAACATTACAATCAGTTAGTTATTTTGGGAGTATGCCATGACAAAACAGAAAACACTGCTATTAGAGCAAACAGTAACAACATTCAATGAATATTTTATTTCTGGATTTCTATATTTAGACATAAATATGCTCTCTGTCGCCCTGTTTTGTATGCAATCACAAAAAGTCCCATGATGCCCTTCATTTCTTCTGCGTAAACAGAATCACATGCAACATTTTCAACACCCTTTCACACCCCCACCATCTATGCTTCCCACCACGGGACTTTTAAGGTCTTTGTTTAATTCTTTTTACGTCATCAAAAACATAGTAGACTTCCCCATGTGCTTCCAGAATATCACACATATGATCAAGAGGGAGGTGCCTCTGAGGTGCTTAGCAGCTCATTTTCCGCTTGTTAGCACAGACACACATGGTGCTCACCACGGGAGATAGCAGCCAACGAGTGTGTAATCACATAATTGTCTTTTCACTTTTCATTTTCATCACCATCCATTCTGCCACTTGTTTACTTACACTTCAACCTTTGCTTTCCTAATTTGCTGCTACTCTATCAGTCATTATGATATGATCTTTTTGTTGTTTTTTTTTACAGTATTCTTTAACATGCTGTGGAGGCCCAAAGCACTTCACTTTTCATTTACTGTCAGTCGGTCTCTGGTATCTCCAGCCAGAAATAAAAATTCAAATCAATTTTAGCACTTTTAACAATAGATATTGTCACAAAGAAGCTTTATAAAAATATGGATGTAGATTTAGAGCCCTAATGAACAGGCCAATGGCAACAGTGTCAAGGAACAACCTCAAGAGTTGACATGAAGAAGAAACCTTGAGAGGAACCAGACTCAAAAGTGAATGAATACACCAGCAGTTTTAAGATACTAGTCTACAGTATTCAGGTGAGATGATCCACTGAAGCAATGGTGGATAACTAAAACATCTAACCAAAACACATACCTTCACTAGATCAGACATATTGCTATATTCAGTGCACATTACAACACTGTTTCATTCCTCTGAATTCATGAAGTTTATGATAAGTTCAAACCTGTTCAGTTACCCACACTGAGACATACTCAAACTTGCCAACCTAAAAATCATCTGTGGTCAATGATGAAGTTACACCAACACTATTGCATTATCATACCAGCAGCTTTCTTCAAATTTAGTTTGGAATAGGAAATTTGATTCCTATGGCCAGACAAACAAGTCATAACACATGTACACAATTCTCTGTACCAAATAATGAAACACCATATATGTGTTATTATATTTCAGAAGATGTTCACTGACCTGTGTTGAGAGACCACTGCTGATAGCAGGGTTGACCGGATTGGAGTGACTCGGTGCAGGCACAAAGCTGTCTGAGTAGCCTGAGAAGCCGTGACGGCCTGAAGAGAGGCAGTAGGCTGAAGTAGCGTCCTGGGTTCCCGGGGCTGTGGCCAGACTGCTCTGGTGCACTGAGGTTGGTGGAAGAGGCTGGGGCCTGTGCACTGTGCTGGTCTGTTCTGACATTGCTGATAGATATAGAGGAAGAAAGCAAAGAAAGCAGAAAAAACAGAAATGTTAGGTTGTATTCACATTTGGAATTTTTACCTTAACTGTCATTTAACATGTAAGTTGTCAAAAGCATTGCTACCTGAAAAACACAACCATTTTTTGGGCATATGCAATGCTATAAGGTGTATGTTACATAAGTTCATTGGGGTTTTTTTTAGTGTTCATGTCAGCACAAACTGTCTAATTACTTGTGCAACATGTTCCTAGCTATTTTCTGTCATTGTGTAATTCTGCATTTGATAAAGTGACCTTGGGTACATGATAAATGATATTGATGATGGTGAATGTTGTTATTGTTATTATTATTGTCATATAATAATAATAATAATAATAATAATAATAATAATAATAATAATAATAATAATAATAATAATAATAATAATAATAATAATAATGTAGATGACAACACAAAATATATAGAGCCACTGTGTTTAATTTTTTAGGTGGACTGACTAAGTGGGAGTTTGACCTTAATGTGGTGTCTGACCCACCTTGTGGAATGGAGGATGTAGTGTAAGGACTTTCTGGAAGCTGATAAGGCTGTAGGCTTGACATGGCCGATGGAGGGAATCCTCCAGGAATCAGGTGATTGAATGCCATAAGCTGATTGGCTCCAGCCTGCTTCCTCCAGCGAGCCCGTCTGTTGCTAAACCATACCTACAAACCAATACACCAAAAATAAATGTGATGACCAAGGTATCTGAGCATTTTTTTTTGTGGGACCAAAATGTATGAGTTGTGAAATATGTGTCCTGTGTGTATATTCAGTGAAATATATTGCATTCTGTTCATAGCTAAATTTTCAGTGTCCATTTGAATATGTGTATGTGCAGAATCTTGTGTAAGCACATGAGCATGTGTGTGAAAGACTGTTTGATGGGATGTATTTGTGTGACCAATAAAAAAAAATCCAAAACACTATGACATCACATAAATAACAAGTCCAGTCACTGAGATTATACTTCATTGGGTAAAATAACTTTTAAATAAAGGCATTTAATAAATGGTAGAATTTTTTTGCTTGGCTTTGTTATTTCATTAGAAGGTAGACAAAAATGTGTGTCTGTGTGTGTGTATGTGTGTGTGTGTGTGTGTACCTGTACTCTCGCCTCAGTAAGTTTGGCTCTTTGGGCGAGCTCCTCGCGTGTGTAGATGTCGGGATAGTGTGTGCGCTCAAAAGCTCTCTCCAGCTCCTCAAGCTGCTCAGCAGTGAATGTTGTGCGACTGCGACGCTGTTTTCTCTTCAGGGGCAAACCTGGCTCTGAATCTACATCTGAACCCTCGTCCGAATGACTCGCTAAAACACACACATTGCACAGTCATGTCAGGAATAAAACATGTAAATTAAGTCCTCAGTCCTTTGCAGATTTCTTACAGGGGAATAAAAAAGAAAAGCAACAGAAATATATAATACAGACAAAGTACTCGTTAGTCAAATAAGAATTATATATTTATGTTTTAAATTTTCACTTGCAGATCCACAATTCTGTTTTACAGCATTTTAAAAAAATCTAATCTCTGTCTACAACATCAGTTGCATATGTAAACATGATGGCAGAATTTCAGTTTTATTATGGAAGAAATAAAATTGCATGACCCAAGAATTTCAACTTTTCCTTGTGTTGAGGATAAATGGAAAACTGTTCACTCCATTTTCACTTATAATGGAAGCGTAAGAACAGTTCTTGAATTCCATTAATAAATATTTAATATATGTGACTATATAATATGGATTTAAAATGACACTTTTACACTCTAACATCAAAGATAGTAGGATTATACAAATATGGGAGAAACAATTACCAAATAAATTATTACGTAGTCTAATTTAGCTTTAACATTCATACACTGGTACAAAAATATTCTGGTTACTTATATAATCCCAGAAGTATTGTTTGTGTTCCTAAATCCTAAGTGTTGGTTTCACTTCACTTCAAACATAACTACAAATACTTTCCTACGAAATATCATCTCTAAATGGGTAAATTATGCAGATTTATAATTTATAATTGATTCAAAAATATGTTTGACTGAAGAATTTATCAAATTAATGGTCATATTTTGCATACATAGTTATCAGTTGATATCACAACTGCTCTAAGATTTCAAATATAAATTATTTTTAAACATGTGCCCATGGTAATCACACATACACTACAAATAATAAGTATTTTGTAAAAATGCAGAACTATTACTTTATCTATGAAAGCAAAATGAAACAATTGTTAAAACAACTCAAAAATGTAAAAAATCACTCAGACATAAATATTATGCAATCATTGATTTCAGGTTTACTGTACAGACTCAACAGTTGTTATCTTTTCTAGCAAATAATACTGCTATTTTCCCATAGATCATTAGATCCACTTTGAGTGTGGACACACAAATACACACACACACACACACACACACACACACACAGACACAATCACAGAGGTTTTTGCTGTAAGTTTGGGACAGTGTTTATTCACGGGTCATTCAGACTGCCCTTGAGCTTGGAGCTCAACATCTCCAAGGAGGCGGGGATGGGGCTCTCTATCAAATAATGATTAGGCCTCTCAAACTAGCGTGACAGCCTGCTATTGTGCAGTAATACGCCTCGAAATCCCCAGTCCCCAACGCACAAACATGGCATCTGTTTCGTCCGACACCAACCATATCTTTTCTCTAACTCCTTTCTTTCATTTGCCCCTCTCCCCGTATCTCTACGTTTCGACCCTGCAAGTCGAGTGGGAACAGTTGACTAAGCAAGGATAACTGCGTATGAGAGCTGATAGATATTCCTGATCAAATCTGTTGATCATAGAGATTTTTGTATCTTACCTGCTGAATATCTACAATGCAATCAATCAACTATTCCACAATCTGCACACAAATGTGTTATTTAATAATATACTTTTTTTGTCTTATCACTAGTTTTAAGAAATGTCACCATGCATAAAAGGGCATGAAAAATTGCATTAATCCCATCAGTCAATGAATCGTAATTATCCAGTTTTTACAGTTAAGCCAAACCTCCTCAATTTGAAACATGTTACAGAAAAAAAATATATTGCAAATGTTGTCTTTAACACATGTTGTCTCATATTGTGTTAAATAATGAAAATAATAACACCGTAACATGTAAAAACATTGTCACCTCCCACCGTAGATGTGCCAAAATATTTCAGTTACTGCTTTTAGTCAGCATTAAAACAGTACCTAGCATATACTTATAAAGTTGATACTAATCTATGTTTATTTTTACTATATTTTCTCTAGCAAAATGTTGTGTGGGAATGTCACACATAACTTATGCATTAATTAACACTGCAATTATCACTGACAATATTAAAAGCAATTCTCACAACCTGAGTTACTGATAATCTCATAGCTAGCTAGCAACAACAATAAAGGTAAGATATACAAAATTGTTTAACTTATAACTTATACTTATAACTTTGTAATTAATTAATCTTGCCTTGATGTTTGACCTGATAAGAAATTAAATGAACTGAAAATAAATTCAATTCCTCAAGTCCTTGTGAGGAGAGAGAGTGAGAGATCCAGGTTGTGAGCTTTAATTAAAAGCAAGAAAGAAGTTACGCTAGCAGGAGAGCTGCTGTGCTTATGGAGCCACACAGGAAATGCTGCTACTTTCTGCCAGCATGGGTCTCACTAGGCATCTCACAAGGATTTGCAACAGAAAGAAGGGAATGACAGAGAGCAAAGAGAAAATTGGAAAGGAAGAAAAGAGAGAAATAACGCAGGACAGAACGAAGCATGTTATCACTTTCACATGGAAGCTAGCAGGTTTGATAATTTGCCTAAGACATGCTGTGCAAGGAATAAAGCATTTGAGACTGTTTAGATCAAGTGCAGTTACATCAAATGCTCTTTTCATGCAACTTATAAATAAAAACAACAAATGCTCAAAAGTTGATCAACATTTGAGGAAAGTACAAGTAGGAGTAAAGGCTATCTCTGTGTGTTAACTACTGAGTTCAAAGCTCAATACTTGTCTTTTTCTTGTCCCTTTCTTTCCTATCTTTCTTCTCTGAGTTTTTATTATCTGTTACTGTGGCAAAAACACTCCATCATGGTCTGTGAGTTAATAGTAAATGACACTGTTACTTTTGTCATCCTCCATTCTCTTCTTCCCTCTCTCTTGCTCTCTCCTTCTCAGGGAGTTATTTGGGAGTCTATTGTTAGCCTATATGGAGAAGCCTGTGGCTGAAGGCTTTGGAGTCTGATTTCCACGCTCCATCTGTAGGATCCATCAGAGCTGGGCAGGCGGGCATTCAGGGCCGCTGTCACCTGCCCAGCGGGGGAGGGGACATGGGGGGGGCACAATGGGGGAACTGCAGGGGGCCGCCCCCGATCCTTCCTTCACCATCGCCAGGGGGTTTACTTGGGGATGGGGGGCTTAAAAGGGAAGGTAAGAGAGTGTATGTGGATATGTGGATATATAAATGTATACTTGCATATATATGGATAGATGGATAGATCACGTAATGCTGTGTTTCTTTTATAATCATGCCAACAAAGTGTATTTGACTAGCTGAAAAGAATGAAAATGAGATGGTCTAGTGCTTGTTGTTGTTCTTCTTTAAAATCGTACTTTTTCACATATTGCAGTATTGTACATTATACATTATATATTATATATTACGTATATGTTATATATTCATGCTAATGAAATTATCTAGGATCATCCTAAGCATTGTAAATATGCTACTATGTTCTTCTTGTTGTTTAAATCATAAAATTCATGTAAAATGAAGTTTACTAACAGAAAAGTGAATCCAAAGAATGCTTAAAAGGCATTTACAGAATGGCATTAGCTATCAACTCGTCCATTATGCAACCTGTGGGAACTCCACTCTCATAGATGCCAGTGTTTTCTAAAACTTCAAATTAAACATAATTTTGTAATGATGCATGGTGGCTGGATGGACTAATAGATGAACTAATGTTACACCAGAATGTGTGTCAGCGTGTTTACATGGACTTTGGTAGGACGTCAATCAGAGAAATCGGAAGTGCTGGCTGGTTTCCTGCAGAGTTTTTGCCTACTTACAAAACCAGGAATTTACTGGAACGCCTCCTTCATCACTTACTACTCCTGATCCAGACAGATCTTGGAGGAAGAACTCTGTCTATCTTACTCCATTTCCATCTATTTATGTTTTATCTCTTCTTGTCTTTCATGTGCACCTAAATCAGTCTAGGACAGCTCACTTGGGAGAGCAGCAGAGATAAATGGTGTTTTTCATCTGACTTTTAAACAGAAGAGGAAATTGGGCTTTTAAATGAAGTTTGCGCAGCCAGACAGGAATAAGACTTTTTTTCCTTTAGGAGGAGAAAGTAGCAGAGTCTTACTGTATAGTCTGATTTGGCTTGGTGCTGCAGATGCAGGCTTTCTCGCTGTGTTTGTGGAGGCAGTAATAACAATACTTCCCCTGCTGCCATAGTGCAAGGCTATTCATTAATCTGACACAAGGTGCATGCCTTCTATTCGAGGAGGGTATTTGTATTCAGAGTAGTCACTCCTGGAGTGTGCATACACACACACACACAAACACACACACACACACACACACACACACACACACACACACACACAGCACAGCACACAAAGGACAAAAACTGTTAAAAACTCTATAGACCTACACACAGCCTTACTATTTATCAACCCTCCATCAGAGTAGAAGGAGAGAGAGAGAGAAAGAGAGGGAGAGAGAACGAACCACCCTGTTGAATGGGTTCCACCTGCGGACATAAGAATGCAGAGCTGGGGCAGACAGAATTCCACACTGATTCAAATAGTAACATGAGCACAAAATTCAGAGGTGTTGGCAACAGGAGGAGACTCTGTTAACTTTGCCATGTTACTATTGGAAGCATGACTGGAGCTCCAGTTTTGCAGTGTTTACACAGTGTTTGTCTGGTAGCATGCTTCCCAAACACACAACCCTTTTCATTTTTATGCACACCCGCACAGAGACCCGGTGTCACACTTTCTCTGTAAACATGTTAAGTAAAAGAGGTAAACCTCACAGAGCAAGTAAAATGACGTTTGAGTGACACTCCAGATTAGGCCAAACCTCCAAAAAAAATTAAGAATGTTAAAAGAAGGATTCATATACAGAGAAAAGAAATTCAGTGTAAGTAGGCTGAGAAAACAAAAATTAAAAATAAAACAAAAAGAGAAAGGAGGGAAAAAGAGAGTAAGAGAGACAGAGAGAGTAGCCATCTGGGCCATTTATAGCTCTTAGTAGGGGGAGAGCCATCTCCTCCTGAGGGGCAGTTAAATGGCAGGGTAATTGAGCTAGTGACATGTGTTCAGCAAACAAAACAAAAGGCAGAAGAGACAAATGAAGCATTTATTTGCTCAGTGGAGGAGTGCTGGCCCTTTGGGCTCTTGGGCCCGTGCGCCGCTGCTGGAGTGTATTAAGGAGTATATAGACGGCCAGCAGATGCAGAGGAAAGAATGGTTAACAGACTGATTATGAGTCCATCTGCGGCTGGCATTTAGTTAAGAGGGAGGAACTGGGGAGGCACTTGGCCTGCTAAAGAGACACTAACTCTCCAGCTGGAGAGAGAGATGGAAAAAAAATAAAGAGAGAAAAAGTGGTGTAAATAGGAGCCATAGGAAAAGTAAAGAATAAAAATATTTGTAAGACACATGTTTACAACATTTGATCCTAATTAGGATATATATGCAACACCAAGAATTAATCCCATAATTTAAATAATTAACCAGGCCTTTTAAAAAGACTGAATGAATAAATACATAAATACATAAATAAATAAAAAGAACATATAGTTTTGATGCAATAAGCAGAGTGGAAAAAGTAGGCATTGTGGGTACGCAGCATGCAGTCTACATTAAAGTCACATTTACATAGAAACATGCATTACAGTATGGACTTATTTCATTTCTTATTTCATTAACGCACACATTAGCAAAACAGCACCCATAAAACACAGAGAAAGAGCACGCATACCCGACAAAAAACACTCAGGAACAAAGAGAGGAAGACTTGCCTTTTCTTTTAGAATGCATATCATGTACATTTATTGCAAAATTTACTTTGTCAAAAAACAACAACAATAAAAAACCATCTATGCACTAAATAAGTTTGTTTGGTACAGTTAAATTACCAGCTTCAAAAATGTTCACTGAATTACATCTTCATATGTACATTTGGTATAAGGGTCTATCTTCCGTTTATTTGTAATGCAGAGAGAACCTTGTAATGTTAATGTCATAATTTTGTCAGTTATTTGAAATGATTTAAAATGACTTAAATAGACTAAACACTTGAAGCCCTCCATAGGACTTAATGTGTAAGGTCTGTGTAAGGTCAATTTTTTCTGAATTCACACAAAACCATTCCAATACACTGTCTGAAAAAGTTACATTTTTAAATATTTTTGACCGCTCCAATCATTTCTGCTTAAACAACCTGTACTGTATTAACAAACTCTTGCTGTGCTCATGAAGACCTTATTCCCAAAGCTCTCTTTACCTGTCATTGGGAGGCAAAACATTATTATAACCCACACTGTCAACAGAGAAGGCATTTGCTCAGTCAGTGACCCAGGGCTCATCTGTGACCCAGCACAGGCATGGAGCACACTCTCTGGGGAGCAGAAAGTGGACACGGTGCACCCTCTCTGTACCATCCAGCCCTCTGATGCTCCCTAATTCTCTGCTTACTTTACACACTCAGTAGCAGAATGGCATAAACTTCCCTCAACACACTCTTGTATACTTGAAAACACCTTCCTAATATTTGTAAATAATTATTCATTATTATAACTAAACTATTTGTCTGTACTTATCCTGAAAACAGATTAAGTCAATACTACTAATTTTGAAGTAGGTTCAAATCCATTTATTAAAGTTAATTCCACATTGAACTTTTTTTCTTTTGTATGTAAGGAATATTTCAAGGGCTGTGCTGTTACAAAGAATGTGGTGGTGTGAGTCAAACTGCTTTATTCCTCTTATGGCAAAGCAATTTTTATAATTTTCTTAATTAAACAATTTTATCAGTTTAAAGTATTTTATTAGCTGCATATTAAATGTTGTATATCATCTGCAAAAAAAAAAAGGTAAGTTAAACAGCTGTTTCATGAACAGCCCCTTTCTTTTTCTTTTGAAGTTGGTAAGACAAACACAGCTTGGTAGTCACAGCTTATAATGTGATCCAAAATATCTGCAAAATATCACAAACTATGCTATTGCTTAATTATTATTTTTTTTTATTTAAAATTACAACTGACACTTGAGATTATTTCCATAAATTATTAATATGTGTCCTTACAAAATACTTAGGCTTCGACCACACAAGCCTTTGTGAATTAGTTCTTACTTTAGAAACACTAACCTAATATAACAAGCTTCTTAATATAAAACTGTGATTTGAATTACAGCCAGTACTGTTGTCAGAACTGCTGTTATTGACAAATAATCAGCACCTTCAGACCAATCAGTGAATTCAACAGTGCTCTGGTATAAATTGTTTTAATCTCTTTTTGTGTTAGAATACACCTTAGAGTTGGCAGAACATTTTATTAATTTTTTCTGTTACCCACCTAATAAAGTTTGCAAAAGGAAAGATTAAATAACCAAATTCAACAGATTGCAGTTGTTGTCCTATAAATATTTTTTTGTTAAATCAACAGTATTTCACTTTTAGATTTTTTTTATGTTTTCCTCATTTAAAACCCCTTAATGAATAAAATCATACACAATAGTTAGAACATATTAACAATGACTCAAAAAAAGCCAAATAAGTTTTTTTAGGACGTTTTCTCAAATCCAATGCTTCTTATTGTTACTGTACTTAAAAAGTGCATGTCTCAGAAACCCTATCTACAAATACTTGTGGAAAAACGATAGAAAAACAACATGCAGAAAAACAGTATTTGTTTGTATCTACTTTCAACAAACACAACACCTCTTTATTTATTAATTTGTTTATTCCCCCCCCCCTCTCTTTCTCTCTCTCTCTGTCTGTGCTTCTCCTAAGTTCCACTATCACTCAGAGAAATAAGAGTGAGAAGTGAAGTTCCCCGAGTTAAGTGACTGACAACGTTGTCTAGCTTTTCTCAATTAACCATCTCATTGTGTGTGTTTATAGGTTGGCCCCTACACCCTTCGACCTCTCCACCCTCCTTTTCATCCTCTGCTCACACTAACACTTCCAAAAGAGCACAGAGAGTGACAGAGAGAGGGAGAGAGAGCAAGAGAGAGAAAGAGAGAGAGAAAGTGAGAGAGAGAGCGAGAGAGAGAGATAGAGAGAGAGAGAGAGAGAGAGAGAGAGAGAGAGAGAGAGAGAGAGAGAGAGAGATTGAGAGAGAGAGAGAGAGAGAGAGACATAGAGAGCTCTATTTGGAGAGGAGCAGCTATTCTCCTTGACCTTCCATTGCTCACTTTCTCTTTCAGCCACTTCAAACTGTCTTTGAGAGAAGTTTGGTGTGAAAGAGGGGGAGTCCATCAGCTCAGAGGGGCCAGGCCTGGGTGCAACCCCAGAACCCCACTTCAAAGATGGCCTGCATTCATTAATTGTCCTTTGAATTAATATCAGACGATCACAATGCTAGTGCCACAAGAGAAAGAAGAACCAATGAAGCATAGAGTCAAGCATTCATTTGCAGATAAATTCTGGGTATGTGTGTGAGTGAGTGTGTGTTTATTTCATTAAAGTTGCACCACAAAAGGAGTGCTTTCTTAATAGAAAAGACAAACAGAAAAAGACTGAGAAAAAAACAGAACATGAAATATGAAAAGTACGACAGAATTATGCTTTGTGATATTCTTAGAAAGTACTGCCAGAAAACTTCACTTCCCAAAAATTCCTAATGTAATGAAAATTAGACTCAAAGGCCACAATGATTTCCCCTGCTGCAAAAAAAAAAATCAATGAGCATACAGATCCATTTATAAAGGTTGTAAATGCATAGTTTTTCTTAATACAAAAATACCAGATCCTGATTTCACAAGTTGGTATTGGAGAAAGTAAGCTATTTCAACCTAGTTACAAAGTTGATCATATTAGTTGCATTATGACTAAAACAACAATAAAAGCTATTTGTTTTGATATAAAATAAAGTCCTAAGAAAAGCTGGAAGTGCTAAAACTCTCACCTTAATCCTAATCACTTGTATCTTCATACTTGTTACATTGCATGAATTCTTACAAAAATGTTCATTTATGTTAGCTATCTTCAATCACATAATGATAACAATATTATTGAAGCTCACTGTGCTTTGACATTCAGTTGATTCCACATGTAGAATGGAGAGAGAGAAACAGAGAGGGGGGGGAGGACACTGGGATGAACAGGGATGAATTTACTGCTGCATCTCTCTGCCTGCAGGGCTTCAGAGTCATGACTGAGAAAAGCATTCCAGCAGGAAGACTAGGCCCCTTGTTTATTGATCACCAACACAGTTCTGTCTTTCTTTCTCCATCTTTTCCCCCTTGCTTTGTATACAAATGTACTCTAAAAATGCATCAACCATTTACAACCATACTAGAAGCAAATAATTGCCCCCAAAAGCTGCACAAAGAATTTAAAGCTATCTGGAAAAAAAAGCATGTCAGCTGTTGTACCCGAATAACATATTTCTGGCTGTTTCAGTTTTATAGTGATGCAAATGCTATTTTCATATCTACAACAACCTCACCCTTGTTGTCTTTTTAAATCATCTGTTGTCTCGCTCTCATACATTCACTCGGTATGCCTCTCTCTATCTCTCTCTCTCTCTCTGTCTCTCTCTCTCTTTCTCTCTGCCGCTCTCTCTCTCTATCTATCTATCTATCTATCTATTGAGTGAGTTCCTTGCCAGAATAGTGGTGAGCCAGCACCCCCCACTTTATTTACACAAACAAAGTCCTTCTCGCTTTCTTTCATGTTTTGTTAGCAGTTGATTCTCTCTGTCTTCCTGGCTATTGGCCTGCCGGAGGGACAATGGCCTCGGGAGAATGGCAGCAGATTGTTGGAATGCTCCTCAATGAAACTAATTATTACATGTTGACTGCGTTCACCATGGCACATCTGAAGGCACTAAGCTTATTCAATTGGCCTCCGCAGGACTCCCTTTCGGAAAAAAAGAAAGAAAGAAGAAAAAAACTTGATCCCTTTGACTGTTTGTATTTCTGAGTTTTCTTTTCTTGCCCGCCATAAAATGAAAGTCTGAGAGAGCTGGGGCCATTGCTCTTTGATGACTTTAGTTACTTTTAATTAGCTAAATGAGGCTCGAGAATTGTCAGCTTTCCCAAAGTTAATAGTATAAGGTTTCCCTTATAAGAGTGGACGCACTCATGCAACTCGTCTTTGTGAGCATATCTTTATTAATTTACACATCATAGTCCAGCAGGTTAAAGAGGAAAAGAGGCCTTTTAAAATTCCTGAAATTAAATTAAATATGTTATAAGCTTTGTCTCCCAGGAATATAAAAAAAATATTAAATAATAAATAACCCTAATATTGGTTTTCTCTAAATTTATTAAGTAAAGAAACAGAGAAGAATGGACAACAAATCCTGCAGGAGCTTCTTCTAAATGACAACAATTTAAAAACAGTTATGTTTTCTCAAGAATTAAAAGATTTATTCCCAAATACAAAGATGCTTCATATGCAGAGATCGCATCAGTAGCATCTTGTGAATTAAACTTTCACTGCTACAGTACAGTGATGCTCCACTGATTCAGTCTGCTGCTCCACTTCCCTGAATTTTCCCAGACAAATAAATCTTAAAGGCACATGCTTTGATCTCAGCACTTAAAGAGACGCCAACAATAGGTTTTTGAGGAGTGGGGGCAGAGGGCTAACAGGGCCTTCTCACTGACAACTATAGACTCAAGCACCTACTTAATCAATATTTGGTCAGAACACTCCCTCTTGATACTGAAAACGCCCTTTTCAGATTTTAATTGAGCACCATAAAAAAAGGAGCAACAACTAGCAGACTGACTGAAAGAGACAGCAGAGTGAAATATTGCTTCTTCTGAGCCACCTTGCAGTAAATAATTTAAAAAGACAAAAGAGGGAAAAACTTTGTCCTGATCTCTACTGACAGACTGCACAGTGAGCAGGGCTTGAGTTTTATGATGCACCCACAACTGCATTTGAACAAAGGGCCAGAGTTGATTGTTTGTTTGTCACTCAGCGCAAAAAAAAAAAAAAAAAAAAAAAAAAAAAACCACTTATAGTTTTGAATAGTGTTGAATTACCACTTATACTAGCTTATGTCAAATGGGACTTAAACTATTTTCACATTCATGTTACATTTATTTTATGTATACTCATTACTACACATTACAAATAGGCTACTAATATACATTTACCATCATACTTTTGGCTGTTTTGTTTGTTTGTTTTACTATAATTTCTTTTCAGAAAATTACCCTAAATACATTACTCTATAAGAAGTTTTCTGTACTGAGAAGCAACAATATTGTGGGGTTTTTTAATCTCCATAATTCTATGTAACAATGAAAATTTGCTTGACCTTTACATCTAATCTTGTTGAACTGTACTACTAAGCTCTGTTCTTTGTTCAGCTCTTTCATAGACTCTTATCAATTTTGTATCTGAAAAAAAGCTTGTTGAAATGATTAGAAACTGATTCGCGCGCGTGATGCAAAAGAGAAAGAGAGCTCGCGCCATGGGCGGAGACGAAAGGCCGGGCTTTGAAAGTGGAGACGATTAAAGAGGCTCGATTTAATCAAGGGGCAGGGGTTTTAATGGCGATCATAGAGTGTAACGTGGTGCTTTCGTGAACATGATTCGATCCTACCTAATCACAAAGGTGTAATGTAGACCCGAAGTGGAGAACACACTCGTCTACATGAGAACCTAAAGAATTTGAGGTTAGAAAAACTCGGGGGCTGGATCAGGTTTCAAGTTTAAACAGAGAGATTATTTTCAGTGAAAAGAACCGAATACTACCCGTTGGATGTTACTGGTGGAGCGGAAGTTACACTTTATAAGAGAAGAGTCTGGGATTAATAATCTGTGTTATTAACTAAATATAATTTGTAAAATCGATGATAGGACTAAGCTTCAAAAACTTTGAATGTCAATAATTAGTGACACATGGAAAGCCTAAATGCCTAAAGCATTTTGGTCTGTAGTTTAGACAATTGTTTCAATTGTTATCTGCTTATATGTAATGGGAATTCAAAGAAATATGGGAAAAGGCTTCGTAATCACCTCATTAATGATTAACATGTATTCTTGTGATCATAAACAGAAAACAATTGCCTGTCTAACAGGTCTGCTATCAACAAGTGTTAGGACGATTTTAGCTCTTTTTTGTTTTGTTTTAGTTTACCTGCCATAGTTATTGTTGCTCACTCCTTTACTGAAGTTTGAACTGTTTTTCTGAAAAGATTCAATGGACAAATTTGCCATTTTTGTCGATGCCGTGCGCTTTACGAAAGCGAATGCGCTCGCCATTTAAACCCTTTCTTGAATAATTCATTTCTCTTCGGCAGTCTATAATGTCTTCTCAGCGTCTTTTTGTTCGGCCATTTTTTTGCTGCCTTTCTCTGCATTTTTTTATAAAGCTCAGTGCACTTTACACAAAGAAACGCTTTTGTGCACGTGAAAGCGGAGCGTGAAGCTCATGGACTCGCGCGCTTTTGTCTCCTCAAGTTCATCCTCAAGTGTTCGATTGTGCACCGCGGTGCTACCTTTCAGCGCGCAGCTCTTGGACAAATGTTTGATTAACTGATTCTTGCACAGTGTGCTTCCTGGCCCGTTTCGTTAACCTGGAAGTCTCTAACCTGTAACCAGAAGTGTATATATATATATATATATATATATATATATATACATATATATACTCAGTCTATTTTATTATTTATTTACACATTTATTTATTTATTTTTGGTTTTCTTCGGCGCTAACAAACGAAATTCTACAAAAGTTAAAATGTGACTTCACTGAGCGATTTTTATCACCTCAGTGCTGATTCAATCGTTTAAGCCCTATATTTGACTATGTGTAGTTTGAAGCCTAAACGTATTGCAAATGACAGCACGGCGGGCTACAAATCGGTGTGCCTTAGCGGGAAGTCTCTAATTTGGGGTCCACTAATTATTAATTAATCATCACACAATATAGGCTACACTGTAACAAACAGTGACCATTCATTAATAATAATAATAATAATAATAATAATAATAATAATAATAATAATAATAATAATAATAATAAAAGATTTTTTTTACTACTACTAGCCTACTAATACTGCCAGTACTAATAGGCTACGGATGTATAACTAACAAGAACAACTAATTATTATTATTATTATTATTATTATTATTATTATTATTAGTAGTAGTAGTAGTAGTAGTAGTAGTAGTAGTAGTAGTAGTAGTAGTAGTAGTAGTAGTATTGTATTGTTGTTGTTATGCAGTTATATATGCAAATTTTAATAATACATATGTTACCTACATCTATAATCTTTAATATTCTGTAATACATAATCTATATTATATATATAACATAACAGTAATAGCAACACAACAGTAAAGGGTAATAATAAACGTCATGGAGTAAGTTGTGATCAAGTTGTATTGCCAATGTGTTGCACTACTACTAGGCTTATTACTACTACTGGCAAGTCTTCTACTATTACAACAATGACAACAACAACAACAACAACAACAACAACAACAACAACAACAATAATAATAATAATAATAATAATAATAATAATAATAATAATAATAATAATAATAATATCAGGCTAATGATAGTTGTGGTCAAATTGTATTGCCAAAGGACTACATACACGTTGCTGTATTCGTTATAACAGTTGTGCTGGAAACCATTATGCCTCCATTTAGAGCAGCAAATCGTTTACACCAAAAAAGTAGAAATAAATAAAAACTTACATCTGTCTCCAAGAATGCCATCAATGCTGTGTTTCGCACGTCTTTCGTTTTCCTCAAGCTCCCTCTTTTCAACTTCATCATCGTCCTCCTCATCCTCTCCATTTCCGCCAAACTTACAGCGCAGTATGCGACTGATCGAGCTGACTGTAGAGCAACAGATTATAACAGTTGCAAACCACTGTGGCTATAGAAATTATAACTATACTAATAAAACATTTTCAAAAAGTTATTCATTATTCTCCTTTTATTAGCATTTTGTATTATTTCTTTAACTGTACTTTTATGTTTTTACACAACTCTTAACACACCCTTTTTACACACGCTGTCGATTCTAACTATTAACTTATAATTATTATTATTATTAACTACTAATATCACTAACTACTATTGTCTACTCGTTTTATATAAGCTGCGGAAATGTATTATTTACAGCATGTTAATCGATGTAGGCTATAAGACAGAAAAAAAGGAAAATAATTAATTATAGACCGAGTACCTGAGGGCACGTTGTTTCTGTCACAAATGCCGTCTTTCAGCAGCTTGTCTCGGATCTCCCAACTGAACATTCCCGGGTTATCTCGCTTGTATTCCTCGATTTTCTTATCCACGTCGGGACTGGTGTTCTGCTTTAATTTATCAGATTTCCACAGCAAATCACTGTCAGTGTCAACAAAGCTAAACTGAAATATAAACTGCACTGATGCAATGAACTAAAGAGTTCTCATTCTTTCCACAAAAGTTTACTTTATTCTCCTCGATAATATTTTATCTATATTTTTCAGCAGAACGTTTTTTCCCGTTATTTTTACTCAAATTATATTTAAGACTTGAAATGCTGTCGTGATAATGTCTTTTTTTTATTAAAACAGACTTCAAATAGATAAAACGCTATAATACATATTAAATTTGGACACACCGATGCGTGAAAACTAGTTGCAAAAATCTTCAATCTCTAAGTAACGAAACTTTTCTGTTGCATTGTAAGTATCTTGAATATTATATAAGTGTCTTGGATATTATGTAATGGTCGTCTTGTGTAGAGATGCTGACATTTTGGATGACACGTTACCACACGCGATTAACTTTATACTGCGCCAGAACTTTGTTTAATCTCATACCAAATATCTTTTGAAGGCTTATTTCTTAATATTATTCCAGAACTCATTCAGTCACAAATGTTGTACCTTCGGTTTGCTACCTCCGATAGCGCCAGGCCGGATGGATCCCGTTTCCTGGTACCTGCACAGGATTTTGGACACGCAGCCGTGTGAGACGCGCAACTGGCGCGAGATGACGCACGGCCGGATCCCGTGATGTGCCATTTCTACGATCTTATGGCGAATGTGGTTGGGCAACGGGCGTCCGTTAATAAACACACCGCCGAGCTGGTTTACTCGGCCCTGGCCTAATGGTGTGGAAACTGCAAGAAATATTACAGCATTATTATTGTAATTTTCTTCTGTTGCAGTAGTCATCATTTAAGTATTATAATGCAACCCAAATGTGACAGACTAGATGTGAAATACCTCAAAAGTAACAATAACAACAACAATAATAACAACAACAACAGCAATAATAATAATAATAATAATAATAATAATAATAATAATAATAATAATAATAATAATAACAATAATAATAGCCTATTCTACATTTTTTTTAAACTGTAAACTGTATCATGTTGCTGTAATGCCAAAAAAATTCAGAACTTTCTTTATTGACAACATAAAATTTGTTGCAAAACTTTTTTTTTTTTTTTTTTTTTTTTTTACATTATAAGCAATAAGCTTTATAAACCCATTTAATAAAGCAACTGCACTGCCACTTCCAGGATTTGCCAAAAGTTTTATGTCACTAAATTTAACCTTGTCACATTTGACTGTTAAAGTGCTGGCATTTTATGTCTGTAAATCCACTCCACATCTAATGCATTAACAACTGATAGGAACAACTATTACGATGAAAGATCTAAAAGATTATGACTTTTGTATTAAAGCAAGTGATGCTAATGCCCTACCTTCCAGCGAATAGCCCCCTCTCGGGTAGTTTTGGGGTGGCGTGGGGCGCACCATCCTGGGAATGCCCCCTGCTAAGGCGGCCATGTCCCGAATTCCTAAGGAAAGGCAATGAGACCACTTAACGGTGGAATTAACGGTAGGATTTAGAGATCCAGACGGAATCTGTTTAAAGTCAGGTGTCGGTGCTGCCGCTGTGTCTTAGGCCGACAAGTTGTCACTGTAATACGTCCTCAGAAAAACAACTTCGTGGGAAGAAATCACTCAGAAAAGTCCCTCGAAGTAAACGAGTGATATCCAGACTAGACGAAACGATGTTATTTCTGAAATAAAATTCAGAGCTCAGCACTGCTGTCCGCAGCCGTTTGGACGCACTTGTTGTGTGGATTGAGTCGGCGCTCGGTAGCGAAACATTTTATCAGTTGAAGAGTTGTGTCCGCATAATGCACCGAGGCCTGTGATTGGCTGTGAGAGGGAGGGTCCTGAGGTCCGACGGCGTGCTCTGATTGGTCCAAATATGTAAAGTTTTCCCGTGCAGTGACCTCGAGGGTTCAAGGCGATGTGACACTGATAAAAACATCCACGATAAATTCGGAAAAGTTTTCGTTGAATAGATCGTGAGGTAAATTCTGTGCGTTATTTTGATTCCATACGGTCTGTCACAAGTGTCCTGATTATTAAATATATGTCAACTAATTGAAATAGTTAGTTAAGCAATATAATAAAGCCTATGGATAAGATCCGAAGAACAGCAATCTTGCGTGTAGTGGAGTTATTGACGTCTTTCACGAGTAGGGTCGCAATACAGGTCGGTGAAAGGAGCACAACGCGAGGCTCCCAGCAGGGTATGACGCCGCTAGGGCTCTAACTGTCTGTAAGAAAGGGATGCAATTGTGAAAAGTATTTATTTATACCTTTGTGACATTCAGAAGGCCTATGCACTTTATTATCTCAGTCTTTCGCTTCTCTCCATACCACCTTTACACTTACACCTGTGATTGTTTCTAGGTAAATTGGAGTTGGGGACAAGCTCTCTTTTGCTCTATGTCCTCTATACCATAGTGTTCCTCTTTTTTTTTTTTTGTAGAGCTCATGTCCCGATCGATCACTAGACTGGAAGACTGCTATCAACTTAAACAATGCTCCGTCTTTTCCTTCTTCATCACAGACAACAGGAGCACAACATTAAGTCTACTTAGCACTGTGAATAAATGTGCATTATCTCTGAGACACAACAGAATGTAAATTCAGTAATACTTCCTGGACATTATGCGTGCATATTTAAAGATAACCCAACTTCTTAATGACGGTCACTTACATTTGTCTTGCAATAAACGCTTCTAAATAATTTTTTGTCCTATCCACTTATGGGACTAATGTGACAAATACGTCAGCTGTCATCGGTAATAATCTGTACAGAAACGTGTCGACAGTTAAATAACTAACCCCCTGGTCTCTCGGGGTCTGAGAGTCTCACTGAATTATGGGTCAAATTTGCACGGGTTGCGTCGAGAGACGCGGATAAAGCGCGCAAATCTATACAGATCAAGCAACAAAAAGCGCAAGAGGCATGGCCCACTTAATTCCCACTTTGGGACAGTTCGTCACATATCCAACAGACGCATCGCTATGAACTCATTCATACCATGGCCCAATTTTTTAAATGATTTTCAGAACCTACAAACTATGGAATTTATATTTTCTTGTTTATAAGACTCATTTTACGCAAAGACGTATTGAAATACAAAAAAAAGCCTGAATAGAGAAATTTAAGTAATGCACTAATTAAGGCCAGTCTTAAAGTATGTGTTAGGAAAAAAATGATAAAGCAGCGTAAATTATAGTAAACTTGTCCACGCTGTATTTACATGTACAGTATTGACACAAATCACATAATTGTTATGTCCATCCATTCATTCTCAACCTCTTACTCCTTTTCAGGGTCACATGGGAACCTGGAGCCTATCCCAGGGAGCATCGGGCACAAGGCGGGGTACACCCTGGACAGGGTGCCAGTCCATTGTAGATTATTAATGCATTATATATGCATATTAAATATGTATTCGGCTATTTAATTTGCAGGTGTAAAAGAATCTTACTACTACTACTACTAATAAATAATAATTATCAATTTGTATAGCGCTTTTTTACAATGGTACAAAGCAGCTTTACAGAAATATCATTTTTACATTTACAAGCGACTTACTAATGAGACCACACTCACACACCAATGGTGGCAGAGCTGCATGCAAGGTGCCAGCTTGCCATTGGGGGCAACTTAGGGTTCAGTGTCTTGCCCAAGGACACTTCGGCATGGGATCACCCGGGCCGGGATTCGAACCGCCAACCCCACGGTTAGTGGATTAGTGGACCACCCGCTCTACTGAGCCACAGCCGCCCCGCTGTTACTACTACTACTACTACTACTACTACTACTACTAATAATAATAATAATAATAATAATAATAATAATAATAATAATAATAATAATATCTGAACAATAAATCTTCTGACAGCTGAGAAATTTGTT
>JAFFST010053676.1:31153-42238 GCA_022414735.1 Noturus placidus | reverse complement strand
GGTGCTACAAAGTATTAACTAAAGGGGGCTGAATAATTTTGCTCGCCCAATTTTTCAGTTTTTTATTTGTTGAAAAAGTTTGAAATATCCAATAAATTTCGTTCCACTTCACGATTGTGTCCCACCTGTTGTTGATTCTTCACAAAAAATTACAGTTTTATATCTTTATGTTTGAAGCCTGAAATGTGGCAAAAGGTCGTACAGTTCAAGGGGGCCGAATACTTTCGCAAGGCACTGTACATAAATGCCATGTGTTCTGGATATTTGAACCAACAAACAAAAGTAGAATGCTGGATGAAACACAAAATATTTGTAAACTACTTATTTATATAATTATCTAGTATTTTTTTCAGCTTTGACTGTGTTTCCTGTGCTCAGGTGAATTCTGAGATTTCTAATTAGACTTGGCAAAGATTTATTTTTTTTTTGAGTATGTTTACATCGTACACATCCCCCAGTCAATGTTTTGTTTTATGGTTTGTTTAATTTTGTTTACTGTGAAAGTGAACCAAATAGCAAATGGACAAAGTATCAGTTTTGAACACTAATTAATAGGTGTGAAAGTGCCTTATATATGCTTTTTTTTTTTTTTTTTTTTTTTTTTTTTTTTTTTTTTTTTAAATTATTATTATTATTGTTACTAAAGTATTTTCACTTCTTATATGTAGTGAATTTAAGTAGTGCTTACTGTAATGTTTAATTTTGCCTCTATCAAATTTACTTCGTTGCTTTCTGTTCTTGCCGTGTTAGGTTACTGGGAATCCAGCAGGGCCTTACCGGGCCATCAACAGCCAGAAGCAGCTTGTTTCAGAGCTCCATGGTGGCTTGGGAACTCTGGATAAAGTGTTTGATTATGCAGTTAAACACTTTTCTCAGAGAGACTGTCTCGGTACCCGAGAGGTGCTCAGCGAGGAAGATGAAGTTCAGCCCAATGGCAAGGTCTTCAAGAAGGTGAGACAAGACTAGCATGCACACGCGCACACACACACAGACGTACACCATTTTGTGTATGCATTAGAAGATAAAGTTTGGGGTGATTAGCTTTTCTGAAGTTTGGGCTGGTTTCTGGCCTTGCATTTAAGCTGTTCAGTGTAAGCAGTAAATTGTTTGACCTAGGGCTGTGCAATTAATAATTTTTTAAAATTTCGATTATGGCCACCGACGATTATGAAAACAAAAGAGATAGTGATTATTGTACCACATTCCTTTTCACAATGTTCTCTTTTTTGATTTTTTTAAAAACAGTGTGCCATTTTTCTTTACAGCTGTGTGCTTTCGCCCCTCTTTCACCAACGCCATACTGACTCCCTGCCAGGCTGTAGCATTTTTAGTTCAGCTCAAGCCAAGATGACCAAACGAGAGCCTTTGGTTGACAAGAAAGATAAAACCATTCTGTCGTTTAAACAATTTGGTTTCAAGGTGTCCGATGTGGAACAAAAAGAAAAATCGGTCTGGTATCATTTGGGCTCATTTCCTCTAGAGTCATGACAGCTGGTTAAAATACAGTCATTTCCTTTCTAGACCTCACTAATGGTGAGAAACTAAAGGCTGATCTAAACCAAGAGACAGAATTTAATTGCCTAAGAAAGTTTAAGTTCATTTCTGGCGATGGGATTCACCAAATTGCATCACTTGACCTGCTCCGCTAGTTTACAAGAGAGACATCAATACAATAAAAGGAGATGGCGAAAACGCAGAAATTTCATACAGAAGCATAAAAAAACTAATCTAAGCAGCTATCTATAACTCAAATAAGTAAGTAAAGTACATGTATAAAACAAAAAAGACTGATTGAAAACAGCATTTGTGCATCAAGGCATGGTGATCTTTTTTATATATATATATATATATATATATATATATATATGTATGTATATATATTTCGTTCAATAGATACATGCGTATTCAATACTCAATGAGTCTTCGTGTTTAATAATTGATCTCAATACTGACCAAAATAATCATGATTATTATTTTTGCCTTAATTGAGAAGCCCTATTTTTACCCTTATATTTAAGATGTTTGGCAGTTCTCACATTTCTTGGTTTTGAGTCTAATCAAATTATTTTTTGATTATTAAAAATTATTCAAAGTCTTTGAATGATTTGAAAGTCTATTTATATTTTGTCCTGCCTACATATGGTCTTTATTGTTGCTTGAAGAGTGTCTGTTTTGGAAAACTCTTCCTCTAGTTTACAGTGTTGGAAATGTCTAGCTAAATTACCAAGCAACACCAGTCTTGGTGGTTTTTTTTGTTTTTGTTCTTTGCTCATGTGACTTTCCTTTCAGTAGCTCAGAGCTTTTAAGTAGTGTTTATAGTTCAATATAATGTGAGAACCAGATGATCTGGATGATCTGCCTTGCTGGTAAGTACATAAAAATGTAAAACACTGTACTGCACTAGCAAGCCATTTTTTTATAAAAGCTAAGGAAAATACAAATTTCTGATTGGCACCTCAAAGTAGAGCCGGTAAGCTCCTGATGACTCTGTAAGCATCATGGAATGTAATTGTGATCGCCATTATAAGTAATGCTTCCAGTTCTTTTTACACTTCCCTTATTAGGTATTTCACAATTAATGGACAATGGGGAAAACTGAATGGCAAGGTTTGATCACTACAAAATTCTGAGAGATAGTCCGTTCAACCTGGAGAGCAAAGGTCTCCTGTTTCTGTTTTGTTGCTGACTGGCATCAGCCAAAGCTAAATCTGTTTTCAGCATCAATGAAATTGTTTAACTTAACAATTTTAGTAGCTGTCTGCTAAGCCTGATCTCCCTGAAGGAACAGTATGATGCCTAAACATAATATAAATTTATATTTACATTTATGGCATTTGTCAGATGCCCTTATCCCGAGCGAGTTACATTTCTCATTTATACAACTGAGCAGTTGAGGGTTAAAGGCCTTGCTCAAGGGCCCAGCAATGGTAGCTTGGTGGTGCTGTGATTTCAACTTGCAACCTTCCAATCAGAAGTCCAACATTTTAACAATTATATTAAATTACTTGTTAGGCTGATTGGCGTGTCTAAAGTGTCCGTAGTGTATGAATGCGTGTATGTGTTTGTGCCCTACGATGGACTGGCACCCTGTCCAGGGTGTAACCCCGCCTTGTGCCCGATGCTCCCTGGGATAGGCTCCAGGTTCCCCCGTGACCCTGGAAAGGAGTAAGCGGTTGAAGATGGATGGATGGATGGATGGATGGATGTTTACTCACTCAGGAAAAAGTGGATGGAAGTGTTTCATACCAACTGTGTTGTAAATTATCATCTATGAATTTGTTGATTATAATAAAGTGTTAAAATGATTACTACTCTGTTTTGCTTGGGAGAATATAGCAAAACAAAATGTGATCTTGATTTTTTTTTTTTTTACTATGTACTCATATTACTGCAGAATCACTTAATAATTCACCATGCAGCTGAATTTTCATGATTGTCACAGTTCCCAACTGCACAGCTGGTAACATTATTTGCCCACCTGTATTCTCCCTAAACCTGAAATGACAGAACAGTTCTGGAAGATGAAGTCATTTATTGTTATACAGTATTTTAAAATAGGAAAATCCAGTCCCAACTTTTTTGAGAGGTATTGCAGCCATCAAATTCAAAATTACCTTGTTTTTTTCCTTAAAATTGTACATTTCTGTGATCTACTGTGAATAACATATGGGCTTATGAGATTTTCAAATCATTGCATTCTGTGTTTATTGATATTTTACACAGTGTCCCAACTTTTTTGGGGTTGTTTATCACACAAGCCTATGTAAAAATAATAGTGAAGTAATTTTCTTTTTCCTTTTCTCTCTGTAGGTGATACTGGGTAATTATAACTGGCTGTCATATGAAGAAACCTTTCAGTTGGCCCAGAGGTTTGGGAGTGGCCTGGCTGCCCTGGGTCAGAAGTCTCACTGTAACATTGCTATCTTCTGTGAGACTCGTGCAGAATGGATCATAGCAGCACATGCCTGCTTCATGTACAACTTCCCATGTGAGTGTGTTGAATAAGCAGCTCACACTCTCTCCAGCTCATGTGCGGGCATTTGTTAAGCATGCTTGGGTTTATGAATTAGTTTTTTTCTCAAATCAATACAGTGTCTCAATGCTGTGCTCTTGTTGAGTAAGCAGAAGAAATGGGAGAATGTGAAGTCAATAACTTTGTCTGTATCGTCTTCTAATGTGTCATTCCATTGCTATTCTCAGCTGAAAAGTTACACTCTTAGGATATCCATATCCAAATATCTCCTCGGAAGCAGTGAATATGTATTTGTCTGTACATAATGTAATACAATATATACACGTACATATTGTGTATATACTGTAGTCATTTTTGTTTGAACGTTTAAAAACCATGTACTTAAAATAACCGTTGGACTAAAGGTAAGATTTATTTTAGTCTAAGAGCAAATATAATATGCCAGTATTTTCTTGTGTGTTGATTTCCTCTGCTGATTCTTTTTTTTTCTGTCCTTCCTGCTTACTTGTCCCTTTGTGTGTGTGTCACTTTCTCGATCACATTTTCCCCCCAAACAGTGGTGACACTGTACTCTACTCTGGGAGGGGCAGCAATAGCCCATGGTCTCAATGAGACGGAGGTCACACACATCATCACCAGTAAAGATCTGCTGCAGAGTCGCCTCAAGGTCAGCACTTGGTCTTCAACCAACAACATTGTTAACAGCAATGTTTGCATTCAGAATAAAATATGATGGTGTGCACTGTTCTAAGAAAATAATCATCAATGGTGTGGTGGGACACCACTACAAAGTTGAATAATTTCCTATTACTGCATGTCCAGAAGCATTTTATACCTCTCATCACAGCAATTTGCCAATGCTGTGTTTTTTTTTTTTTTTTTTTTTTTTTTTTTTTTATTAAAGAACAGCATATACTTTTTATCAATTTACATTTATGTGTTGAAGTTAACAAGACAAAACAAATACATTTTCTCATATTACTGAGAAACTGCAAAGCCCTCTGATCTGAAGACTTTCTTGTGCCAGAGAAGTTAAAGTTACAGCCATAATCTACGTATGTTAGTATATGAAACAGATATAGGGCTTTGGGCTTCTGTGAATGAGCATTTGGCCAGGACTATTTTATTCTCATTCATTCTGAACTATAATCACACTATTAGGTTTATTTGGGAAAACTAGTCCATACCATTTCAAACACAAGCTTAAAGATATGTGCAGGCCTATGAAAAATGGGTATACTCTAATAGACAAAACACCACCATTATTTAATATAAATATAATTATATTTTTACCCATATTTTTTTTTTTAAACTAACAGTTTTAATAAATCCCCACATGGACTTGAAGTCTAAATATGCTAATTGCATGCAACCACTTAATTCCTTATATTTCATTCAAATAATAATATATTAATGTTATGCACCTCTTACGAGGTCATTTTACTACTGTTTATGAATTTGTCTTAAAATGGTGAAATTTGTGATTAATCCTGAACATTTTGCACCAGGGTTATAGTTAAGTAAATCCACAAAAATAAAACATTTTCACTAACTGAAATAAAATATGCTTAAAATTGCACTAAAAATAATCTACCACTAGAAATTGTATGAATACCACTGACAAATAAGCAGACTGACTTTTTTTTTTTCTGGGGGAGGAGGGTGTACGTTTGCCCAGGAAACTGGGCCAGTGCAGCACAGGATTATTCTAAATTTAACGTTCTTACAAATAAATCCCATCTCTGGTTTCTAATAACACATTGTGCAATAGCATGGTATTAAAGATTAATTTGTTTTATATTTTCTAATTTTATATTTTCTCTAATGCGAACAGTCGCAAAATAAATTTAATACAAGGAGCCCGATTTATCAGTCTTTTAGTATAGTTTAGTTTATAGTATAGTATATTTCTCCCAGATTTGCAAAGGTTTTGAGATAAATGATTTTCTTCATATTCACATGTATATGATGATAAAAAGCAATAACCTGCAAGTTAACTGGCACTTGCACAGAACAGCTGATTTGCATTTAATGACACCCACAAGACTCAATAAAAGGCAAAGCTCACAGAGCGGAAAGCACAAAATTACTACAGCCAAAAAAAGAAGTGGAATTACTTTTTTTTTCATGTAAATTAAAATAGAAAATATATATTATTTAGCAGCATAACCAGTGGAGTCGTAGTACCCGAGAAGACCAACTTATGGAGAGAAACAAATCCTCACTGTTCTCACTGCTGTCTTGTTCAGATCAGTGGAGCAACTCTAACAGACATGAGTTCAAGTTTAAAGCAAGTATTATATGCCAGTCACTGCAAAAGGTGAAAAGAAAGCTTGCTATATACATTAAATGGATGGTTGAATTTCTCCTGTTTATGCCGGAAAACTTCCTTTATAGATGTATGATGAGGCACTGATATGTGATAACCACATCAGTTAAGGCTGGAGGAGGAATGCTCTCTGATCTATTCGGGAACAAGCTGGGTTATGGCATATGGCACACTAGAGAGAATGCAGCTCATTTAGGTCCAGACTTACCAGATCAGTCACTTATCACTCTTTGGAAAGTGCTCGTAGCAAGAAATCCCAGCACGGACAAAGCTTGGACATGCACAGGAAGTTTTTGACAGCCAAATTAGTGTTAGCTCTAAAGTGTTGCAAAGTATTAAAAAGATGCTGTGGCAAATGGATCTGATTTATAAGCCAGTTTTCATGCTTTTGAGGTCCATTGAATTGCATAACTGCAAAAAAAATTACAGATTCATTTAGTTCGTTACCAATATTTGCTGTACTCAAATCCCCCAAAACCACTTTGACTTTTGTACATCCTGCTAGAAAAAGGACTAATCTAACCTTCTGTCCGCAAACTAAACTAAAATATAGCTTAAATAAACTATGCAAATATAGTAAGAAAACTAATGGGTACTTACAAGGCTGCTCTAAAAACTATAACTGAAGTAAATTTCAAGAGAAAATTGAAAAATAATAAAATGAATACAGTAAAACTGTTTTGCAGTGATTTTTGTGATTAAATTGTGGATGTATTTTATTTTTTAAATACCTGCTCATCTGTATTATCCATAACCTCAGGACATTTTGCTGGAGGTCCCTAGGCTGCAGCACATCATCATTGTTGACCATAAGTCCACCAGCTGGCTTGGCCTGCCCGGAGGGATTCTGGTCCACAACATGTCCTCTGTGCAGGAACTGGGAGCAAAATCTGAGTGCAGTAAGGCTTTTAAATCTCCTAAACTACTCCATTACTTTTACTTTCTTTAGTACTTTTTCTTTAGAAAGTTGTTCCATTATGGTGGTCAGTTGAGGGGGAAAGGAATTTGAAATATTTGTCTTAGATTAAGCACCAGGGGAATATTATCTCAATCCTGTTATAGCCTTGTTATTGCTCTCTTTATTTCGGTCTTTCTCTCATTCCTTTTTCTTTTTTCAGTGATGGTGCAGCGGAGTCAGCCCCTTCCCAAAGATATCGCTGTGATCATGTACACTAGCGGTTCCACAGGCATCCCCAAAGGAGTCATGATCTCTCACAGAAACATCATTGCCGGCGTAGCTGGCATGGCTGAACGTATCTCGAACCTGGAGTAAGAAAACTGTCTTTTTCTCTCGTTCCAATTTATAGAACACGTTTATATTTTAACCCTGTCACACATTAGTCCATTAATATGGTGCATTTATACATTTGTGTACTATATTATAGCTAAATATAACTTGTCTGTGGATAAAGTTTTTGACTATAAATATCCAAATTTGGCATATATTAATAGTGTTGTTTTTTCTCACTGAGCTTCCTTTCACATGTGCTATTTCAGTTTGTGTACGCTTTACTTTCTAATTCTCTCCATCCTTTGGAGCACTTTGCCTTCTTAGTTATCTACTGTGCACCATAGACTTCAGGTAGTGTTAATTATGTCTTTTAATTAAAATTTTTTTTTTAAACCTGAACAGTGAGAATGACACCTTTATTGGCTACTTGCCGCTGGCACATGTGTTGGAGCTCAGTGCTGAGCTGGTGTGTGTTTCTCATGGGTGTCGCATTGGATACTCCTCACCGCAGACCCTTTCCGATCAGGTAAACTACATCTCAAACACAGTCATCTCAGCATGCCCAAATATTTACATTACACATGCAGCATTTAGCTGATGTCCTTATAGAGAACCACTACAGAAAAAATTCCCAATCAGAAGCAGCTGCTGGCTCTTGCCAAGCAGAAGCAAGTGCGAGGGTCAGAAGTCTCAATAAAAAAATATATCCTCATGCTAGTAAAATAGTATTAGCTAATGGCATTCCTAAACCGAGACCTATGTTAGATAGGAGTTAGTGCCACATGTTGGCACAGCAAGAAAAACATGGCCAAGGTATTTTTTCCTGAATGTAATGCTCTCTTGCATGTTTAAAATAGGGGTGGGTTTTTTGGTCTTTGTTTGAAAACAGCCGGTGACTCAGCTGTAACCCAGGGGAAGTTCAATCCTGGTTGCCAGGACCACGAACCATGTTGTCGTAGGTCTTTCTTATGTCTTAATAGCTGGTGGGTCAAGACAAGCGTTTCTTGTGTCTCAAAGGGCACATGATGTAGTATGGGTTTAATAAGTGCCTTCATGTTGGTGGGGGATGGCCTTTTTTTTTTCTTTGTAGGCAAGCATCGGTGTTTTAAATCTGGTGTGGACAGCTACAGGAAGCCGGTTAATGAGAGCATATTAATGAACTGACTAGTACTACACCAAAGTTGAATGTGTTGTCCTCATATGGGGTGATCTGATAATTTCTTTACAGACATCACAAGATCCAGATATCTGACAGGGATACATGACCGGAATGCATGTCCAGAAAAATACTGAGATATCTGCCAGACATGTTGACATGAAAGCTGAAACATGAGTGTTTGAGGGAGGAAAGGAGAGGATGGGTTGAGTGCCATCAGCATAACAGAAGTATGAAAAACCATTTGAGGATTTGACCTCAGTGAGGGAATGGATATAGAAACAATATAACAGGAACAGACTCTGAGCGTTGTGAGACACCAGTGGAAAGTTTTCACAGAGCCACATGGATCCACTCCATGTCCCTGCCTTCATTTAGGAAGAAAACCAACACTATGTTGGGATGCAAATACCAAGGCTTGTGTCTTGTGGTTCCATTTTAAAGATTAACTACTCTGCATAGTCCCACATGGATGATTGCTGTTTCTAAAAGCAATTCATGCCCAAGTCTCACCCTTCCTTCACTGGATAAACTCAATTGGATACTGTAGAACTGCTGCTGTTTTAATTATAAACATTGTTATGCTCACATTGAAAATCATTTTAACACTATGATTGTGGAAGAGTAATGACTTATAGTACTATTGTTTGGTGTCATCCAGAAGAGCATAGGTTCCCTTTTTGAGCCTGGTTCCTCTAAGGTTTTTTTTCTGTACGACATCTGATTGGAAGTTGTTTCTTGTCTGGCTTATTGATTACAGATCTGAATATAAATCTGTCCAGATTTCTGTAAAGCTGCTATGTGAGAATGTCCATTGTTAAAAGTACATTTTAATTGAGTTGAATTGAATGCTGCTGAGGGGTCAAGAAGGTTGACATGATAGTTTGGCTGATCTAGCGGCATGAAGTTCTCAATAACTGACACAAAGGTTGTTGCTGAGGAGTGTGCTGTTTTTAAGCCAGAATGGTTCGGATCCTGGGGGTTGTTCTGGGTAAGAAATGGAGATAGCTGATTGTGTACAGCATGTCTAAGAACTTTTGAGTGTGTGTGTGTGAACTTGCAGTCCCAAAACAGACTACCTTCATACTGAATATGTGAATATTCAAGACACATAGGAACTGTTGTTGCTTTAAGCACTTTCTATTGTGTTTATTTTGTCTTCACAGTCAACCAAAATTAAAAAGGGAAGTAAAGGAGATGCCACTGTCCTGAAACCAACGCTAATGGCAGCTGTCCCGGTAATAAAACACACAAGAACCACTCTCATAAACTCTTGTCTTTCACTTTTCTGTCCTCTGTTATATGTGACTTTTTATTTATTTATTTATTTATTTAAATTTTCTCACTGTACAGGAGATCATGGACCGTATCTATAAGAATGTTATGACCAAGGTGGATGAGATGAGCAGAGTGCAAAGGACTCTCTTTGTGCTGGCCTACAACTACAAGTTGGAGCAGATCAGTAAAGGATATAGCACTCCATTATGTGACCGGTATAACACTCTTGCAGACACACCCAGTCAATTGGTGCTTTGAATTAGTTTTGTATTAATTTAATATTGTGAACAAGCTGTATGTTTATGGCTGTTTAATACTTGTGTGTTTCTCTGTGCAGTCTGGTTTTCAGCAAAGTGCGTTCATTGCTGGGTGGGAAAACACGAGTGTTGCTGTCAGGAGGAGCTCCTCTCTCTGCAGCTACTCAGCGCTTTATGAACATCTGTTTCTGCTGCCCAGTGGGACAGGGCTACGGCCTCACAGAGACCTGTGGAGCTGGGACCATTAGCGAGTGTAAGGCATACACAAACATGAGCCTGGGAGCAAGGGTAGTAGCAGCAGGAATGGGCAAAAATGCATCAAAATAAGTTTATTAATAAGCTGAGTAGCATCTGTTACCCCAGTAATACGTCATTAGGCTTGTTTGTATGTAGGTTTTATGTAATTGTACGTTTAATCTGTGTACATTACAAAATGGATATTGGAGGTATAATACAGTGCCTTGCGAAAGTATTCGGCCCCCTTGAACTGTTCGACCTTTTGCCACATTTCAGGCCTCGAACATAGATATAAAACTGTAATTTTTTGTCAAGAATCAACAACAGGTGGGACACAATCATGAAGTGGAACGAAATTTATTGGATATTTCAAACTTTTTCAACAAATAAAAAACTGAAAAATTGGCGAGCAAAATTATTCAGCCCCCTTTAGTTAATACTTTGTAGTGCCACCTTTTGCTGCGATTACAGCTGTAAGTCGCTTGGGGTATGTCTCTATCAGATTTGCACATCGAGAGACTGAAATTTTGCCCATTCCTCCTTGCAAAACAGCTCGAGCTCAGTGAGGTTGGATGGAGAGCGTTTGTGAACAGCAGTTTTCAGTTCTTTCCACAGATTCTCGAT
>JAFFST010053674.1:146439-168767 GCA_022414735.1 Noturus placidus | reverse complement strand
ATCTATCAGTCTGGAAAGGGTTATAAAGCCATTTCCAAAGCTTTGGGAATCCAGCGAACCACAGTGAGAGCCATAAGGGTGGCCCAACCAGTTATTAGGTTTAGGGGGCAATCACTTTTTCACACAGGGCCATGATGGTTTGGATTTTTTTTCACCTTTAATAATAAACACCTTCATTTACAAATTGCATTTTGTGTTTACTTGTGTTGTCCTTGACTACTGTTTAAATTGGTTTGATGTTCCGAAACACTTAAGTGTGACAAACATGCAAAGGAACAGGAAATGAGGAAGGGGGCAAACACTTTTTCACACCACTGTACAAATGTCTTTTTCTGTATACATTCTTTTTCTGGCTGTCATTTGTAGCCATATCGCATTCGCTATCTGTGAAACCATGGCTTCTGGCAGTAAACTAAAGACAGAACCGACCAAGAGCAACCAATGAAGAATAAATGCAGAGGTGCAAGGAGAACAAATGAGGGCAGCATAATATCTGAAATGTATATGTATTTAAGCATTATACACAAATTGGCCAATTTAAAAATTCTCTCACCGTTTGATCAGTTAGAGGAGGCAGAACGATGGTCTTCTCCATGGTGTTCATAACAAGTTTCCAGAGCTCCTTTAGCACCCGCTTCAGAACTGTCTTCTCACATATCTTTGCAAACAGTGACAAGCTGAGGAAATAGGGGAAAAAAGAATACATGTAAAAAAAAAAAACCGAGCTGATGTGTAATCAGAAGTAAGCTCTCTCCCTTTACTCCCACTTTAGTGCAACTTTGATTCACCTCAAGCCATTTACAAACACCCTTATATGTTGAATTGGGTATACTAGAGCAGCAAAAATATTAAACCTTTATGTTTATGGCCCTGCAACATCCTATCTGGAATTGGCAAACTCTTTCTAGAATCTGCACTCTTACTCTTGGTTGGATCCTAAATAGAGGGAAATGAGATAAAGACCAGTAGGAGTGCTGTTTGGTAGAGAAAACTCACTTGCTGTCCAGGAAGTCCATGATGGGCTGCAGTACATTGTCTGCATCCTGAGCCACGCTGCTGCAGGCGCTAGCTGGCACATTGCCAGTGCCTTTCACTTGGCTCAGAATGTCTCCCATCTGCTTCACATTCTCCTCAATGTTGGGCTGGAAACTGAAAAAAAAAAAAAACAGACATAGAATAAAACTCAAGTGGCTGATAAATGCTCATCAATTCTCAAACTCTTCATTAAAAGTTCTAAAAATGTGAAAAGAACATAGTGTCAGCATCATCTTTTCCATAAATTCTTATCCAGGTTGATCACACTAACTGATCTCACCTGGTGGCAAAGATTCTGGCCAGGTCATCCAGAACATTGTTGAGCTTTACCTGCAGCTCCTTTAGGATGTCACTAGCCTCAACATTCAGCTAGAACACAACATTCAACAAGACAACCTTGTTGGAGGTAAAGCTGAGACAAGAATATACCAACTAATATTCAAATAGGCTTTAGATATCTCTAAATTACTGAAGGACACATTGTAGGTTTTAATGTTGACTCACATCCTTGCCCCCCATGGCCTCAAACATCTTCTCCAGCTGTACCCGGAGTTGCTGAATGTTGTTAATCAGAATACAGGGCTGTGCAAATCCAACAGCATATTAATATTACATAGTGTAAAATATAAAACACCACTCAATATTTATTTCAGCACTTGTATTCAAAGTAATCACTCAGCAAATCTCTCCACTCGCAATCTAACATGCCATTGAATAAAAGCAGGAGATGACTCACTCACTACATTCCATATTTAAGACTTAAACTCATTGCAAAGTCCAAATTCATAGCCTTGATCCATACCTTTATAGCACTATCTTTTGCATTCTAGAGTTGGATGAAAAGAAAAATGTGCTATTAGGAAATGATATAAATTATTGAGGAGGACACTATTACAAAGGCATTTAAACAGATTTACCACTTTCTCCTTGGTGCAGTGGTTAGGGAAGTCTCTGGAAATGATGCTGGCATAGGAGAGCAGAACATTGCTTATTGTCTGCAACAGAAAGAACAGTTACATCTCTGACTATAAATACATTGCTTTTATTCATTTAACTCTTTCATCAGAGTAACTTATATCTGTATGGATTTATGAAAATAATATGAAACATATGTATTTGAATTACATGTACATGAATCATAAATAAATGAATCATATGTAAACATTCCTGGGTGGGGTGGGAGGATCTGTTATTGGGGTAAAAAATATTGATTCTGTATTGATATATTTTGTTGTATTCTGAAAAGTGTATGAGAATCAATAAAAAAAAAACATAAATCTGAGAGTAACCTATAGAATACACTCTAAACATCTTAAACATTTTAATAGCTGTTAAAAGTGCTGTCAGTAGTATAAGTGCTATAGAATCAACTTTTTTAATCAACTAACCAGAAGCAAGAACAGGTATAGTAAAACCAAAGAGAGCAGAAACTAAACTACAAGAAGTACTAGTATTCAAACACTAGTCGTAAAGCAGTCAGATATACAATACTGATATACTGTACAGTACTGTTACATAATAATGCTATATTAACATGAGTGAGTTATTACTGTAAGATGTAAGCTTATGCTGAAAACTGCGATAAAAAGTGGAGAATGATTAGAATTATATAAAAGTCAGAGATCCTATTAGTGACACTACTGTTATTTACCTTAGCAAAACGCCTCATGTAGTGGCCCACAATCTGTGGGTCAGGGCACTCCAGCTTTTTGATAATTTCAAAGCTCTGGTTGAGCTGGGAAAAGACATCCACCACTGAGCAGGAAAAAAGGGCATGTTCTGATGTCTGCTGGTACTGTGGAGAGAGATAAAAGAAGAGTGAGTGGGAGAGGAAAAGTTTTTTCCTGGACATTTTGCAGCCAGATAGACAGGAGGGTGGCTGGTATTTGTGGCTAGACACTAGTAAGTGTGACATTTCATGTATGCTGCAGAGACTTGCAAATGGGAAACAGATGAAGAACAAACTGAGGTACTTTCTTATCTTACCTATCTTTTTGAGACAATATATTTTTTTTATTAAAAACCATAATAACTGTTTTGTTGTAGTTGAAATTCATAAATTCATTCATTTATCCATTTAGCCAACTATTCATTGAATGTTTCTTAGAGGCCTGCTCAGAAATGTTATCACATATTCCATGACATTATTAAAAGAATGTAGGGCCATGTTCAGCCGATAGAAATGGGAGGAAAATACAGCTTAGACTTACTCCATCTTTTTTGTCCCTTTCTAGAGCTCCATGCAGAAAGTCTCGAGAAACCTCCTCATTCTCATCCAGCCATTGGATTACAAAAGGTTCAAACCACCTGCAAATGAACAGATCCTTAGGAGACGTTCACATGACAAAAATGTACTAAAAACAGAAATGTTTTTCCTTTGCGTTTTTGAAAAGTTTTGCGTACAGACGACAATGCTGTCAAAATGATAGCCGTTCACACGGATCTGGTGTATTATGCATGCCAGGCCAGTAGCTGGCGATGTCACTTTGTAAAGGAACACTACACGCCTGCACACATAAGCATTCACGTCAACGTGTCCGCCATATTGATCCGGGCAAGACTGTCCTACAAACAAATACAAATAAACGCGGGAACGGTGGTTTTTCTGGATAAAAAGCACAATAATGTTTACATTTCTCAAACGATTTCAATGGTTTATGATCTACATGGTGTACAAAAAATAATTCTGTCTCCAGTTACTTAGAATCTCGATAGTTAGACTTTATTCATTGTCATAAGGAATTGTGGAAACTCATGCTTGTCAAGCATAGATTTGGATTATGTTTCTTGGTTAATAAATACTGAGACATCCCTAATGTAATACAATGTAATGTACATGAAATGTGAAAGCTTTTGTCACAGTAAAAATAGATTTTTCTGTCTTCAACCCCATCTTTTAGCTTTTTTTGTGCTCCAGATCAGAATTCTGTTAACAAAGTTCGTTCATGTTTAAATACTGAAAAAAAAAATAGTGCAAATACTGAAACATTGGCAGTCAGTCTGCTTTCTATATTTTATTAGCAATAAAAGAATACAGATATACTCCAAAACAGACAATTACAAAGATAGTGATAAGGTTCTGAATACTCTTTGTCGGTGTAGACGTGGGTTAATAATGTGGAGTAGGTAACAAATGTGTCTCTACACTTTGCTGGAGAAGCACAAACACAGTCCTGTAGTTTTAAATGTCTCGCGCATTGTTTTGAATTACTCGCGCGCATGCCTACAGACTGAACACGTAATATGCGTGCCCATGACGTCATCGTTTTTACAGATTCTCGTTTTTGCATGTTTACATGTAGACGATAACGGTATCATTTCAAAAACTTGCACTTTGAGAACCATTTTCAAAAGTTTGCGTTTTCAGACCCCAAAACGCCGTTGTTGTGTAAACGAACAGCCAAACCGCATTAATTTTTTTTCCAGCCTCTTAGATTCAAATGTCACCTTTAAGTTGTGGGCATGTGTGTGTTCATGCATGTGTGAGGAGATAAAGGGAATAGGAGTCACTCACGCTGGGTACTCTGGCACTCTGCTCTTGAAGAATGGGAGGTCTTTGCAGTACTCGTTGTAAAGCCATTTCACTTTGAAGTGCAGATTCATGTAATCAGCACTCTTACAGAGCCGGTTCTTATCATGCTCTGAGGATGGGAGAGGTAAAGAAAACAGCACTTTATTACACACTAGCTGGAGCTGGATATGGAGAGTAAGCAGCCATGTTGCTGCAGAGCAAGGCAGTAAGAATCAATAGCAGAAGTCACATGATTATAGGCTAAATGAAACCTTTGATTAGCCACTGAATATTTTTGCATTCAAATTCTATATAAATGTCTTAAAGAATCAAAGGAACACGTCACTGTTTGTTACTAATTTAATACCCAACAGTCATGGAGTAGGGTACATTGCAGGCATATCTGTTTGCTGTATCTCAGACTTTATGAAGTTCATTTTCTGGCAAATGTAACTACAAATATTTCCATCCACCCATCTTCTATACCGGTTATCCATCTGCGTCATGGGGGTGTGAGGCGAACGTGCTACCCACTAAGCCTAATTCATAGTAATTTTTTGTGCCCGATACTCCCTGGGATAGGCTCCAGGTTCCCCCGTGACCCTGAAAAGGAGTAAGCGGTTGAAGATGGATGGATGGATGGATGGATGGATGGATGGATGGATGTACCAAGACTTGAACCAAGAAATGAAGCTTGTATGCATGCAGGTCACTTTTCTGAATTATTATTGCCACATTCAATTTATGCGTCACTTTATTCCTTTATAGATAACCATGTTACAAGCAAAATGTTGATGGAACATTGCTATCTGTAGTAATATAAAGTACCTGGCACTGGCCTCTCACCCCTCTGCAACCAAAAGAAGTGGAATACACCTCTCATAATATTACAACAATGTCAACATTGAATGTTAGATGTTACACTCAAGCTCTAATTCTGTGCTTTAACAGTGTAAACAATGATTCATAAAATGTAGCATGTAAATTGCAGGTACATAATGTTCATTGCAGTTGAAATATGATGACTGGCAACATGAAAATCCCAGTTGCAGCTTTATTAGTCTGAATGTGCATTTGTCAAGTCTCACCCTCCATGGCATACTTCATATCCTGGGCGAACAGATTCCACATGACCTCTGCACTGATCTTCCCTACATTCAGCTCCTGTGGAAACCTAGGGGGATATGAGGACATGTAATAAGAATGCAATCACATCCTGTCAATATGCTGTTTCAGGAAAGTCTAGTTTTGGAAGTAGACTTGGCAAGACCCATGGAAATCGTGTTATGGAATTGATTAGGGAAGTTGGATAGTTTTAGTAAAGATTTGGTGATGAACTCACTGGTTAAGGCAAGGAGTGTAGGAGTTCTTGTCTTCCTCGATGATAGACACAATTAGGGTGATCAATTTGGACCAGAAGTCAAGGTTCTTGATGCTTGGACCCTGTTCTTCGGGAGGAACCTCACCTTTCTTTGACTATATGAAAAAAGATAATTATGCAACTTTACTTTAGATGGAAGCTCAAACTTATTTTGCTACTTAATCACAACCTCCTGGAAAAAATAATGACATGTAAAATGAATGCTGCCAGAGATGCTCCACTGAGAGCCACATGTGGCCAACCACTACATGGCAGCAAAATAAATAATTACCATGATAAGGGCCTCCCCGAAATATTTCCTTTGGGCTACATGTACTTAAACTTAACCTGTAAACTCTATACTTTATATTTTTTTAGAAGAAAAATGCTGACATACTGATTAGGCATGAAAAAAAAAACTGTACTCTAGCTGTAGTGTAGATTTGGAGGTGATTTCTATATGCTCAAAACCCACAGTGGCCATGTGGTACAGAGTCAAGGAGGAATTCTGTGCCAAGCAGTAGCTGCTCACCGGGTCAGTCTGGTATTCGCGGCTGTACAGCTCATGGCAGTTGTTGAAGATGTATTCATATGTGGAGTTCAGGCAGGCCTTCACACAGTCCTTCACAACCTGACTGGCACGAGGAGGACTTTGTAGTTCTTGGACCTGGGAGACAAAATGGATGTAAGTCATAGGCATTACATACATAGGCGAGTGCAATGGACAATTAAAAAAAAATGTCATCATTGTGGATAATACACTGATGTTGTGCCATGTCAATATTTGTGTGTTAAAGAGTAAAATACCTTCATTCTGAAGAAAGTGATACTGGTGAGTAAGTCCACAGTGGATTTGAGATCCTGCAGCCTCTCAGGACTGCTGGCAGGGAAATTATTCTGTTACATTCAGAAGAAAAAAAAAAAAAAGAGTTAATTTTGTGTGAGATCTAGAAAGCTATAATCTCAGGGGACAGAGTTTACTTTTCTAAGTAAAATCTAATCCTCTGGTTATTTAATAATGCTGTCATGTCAATCATCCTTATTATTATAATCAGGCAGCACAGAATTCTGCCTGCAGGAAACTCTCAATGAGTCTCGTTTGCTGTGGATAAAATAGAGCCCTCAGAGACAGAAAAACTGACAAAGAAAGAGCGAGAGACAGACAAACACTGAAACAAAGAAAGAGAGAACATATTAGAGAGACCCAGCAAAAGAAGTAATAACAGAAAATAACAGGACACGGTACCCTATACATGGAGAGGTCAATCCTCAAAGAGTTGTGTAGTTGGTCCAGGAGTTTTACAAATCGCTCTTTCTGTAAAGCACATAACCCATAACTGACTTTCAAAAAAATACCACCAACATTATTACACATTTTATTCTTTTTGACCAGGTCCTGATACCACTAGCTTTTATGAGTTTTATGAATATATGAAAAATGTGTTTATGAAAACAGGCATTTATAAGTCACCCACCCCAAAGTTGGACGCAGCGAAGCGATCAGAAGCAGAGACATTATTGGTAGCCTGGGTGGTGTGGGCGTAATACGCATTGATGTTAGCCAGCAGAGTGCTCATCACTGCTGGGACTCCCGGGCACATGTACTTAGATGATAGACAGGCAAAGTGTCTAATGAAATGAAAACAGAAAAAAGTTCAAATAAGCATTTATGCCTTCATAATTACTGCTTGCTTTGTGCTGTTATCATCCTACAGTAACTGATGACATGCACTTTCAATTGCTCATTAAAATTCTGAATAAAGATATGTTTTTATATTATTGTTATTATTCATGCTTAAAACTTAAACTCACGTCATGGCTTGGTATATAGATTCCACTCCATAACGCATAGCAAACTCATCTACAATCTCCTGAGGTGTCTCTTCGAAGTAGACCTTCCAGGCATCGTCACCTTTAGCATCTGGGATCTTCACCACGCCGTTGTTCTGAAGATCCGTCACATAGTGGAAGAGATTCTACAAAGTGAATGAGATGATGTCAACCAAAAGATACTGGTTGGCAAGCAGTCGTCCTACAAGTTCCTACACATGCCAGGTTGATTGTCAATAATAAAATATAATCCGTTTGTAAAAGACACTTGTCTGCATAAACATCACTGTGTACAAAGAGGCCGACTGACCTCATGTAGGCAGGTGTACTGGACGTGATAAGGTGCCACTGTTTCCTCTCCCTTGATCTCCACACTGATGTGCATTCGAATGGCTCCTGACACAGCAGACTTGTCTGTACGCTTGTCTGAACAGGAAACAGACCGAACGAAATGAATGTCTGTCATTGGCAACCAGTGGATCTTCTGTAATTGTGTAGTGCTCCCTTTTAATAGAGTGTTAGCATGCTCTGTATTTCTAATATTTTCCATAAACATGTCACTAAATGGTGGAGAGCAATTACTGTTGTATGGTATGTTCCATATCAATCAGCCGTTAAGTATTAAGAGTCAGTTATTATGATGTTCACAAACAGACATGCAACAGCTTTAATAACCCTTTTACAGTATAGCTACAAAACTGAGCAGCATCTTAGTTTGTCCTTTATGGTCATGGTTATTTCAGTCAGTTCCTCAGTCGCACCATCATTACTATTACAAAAGTAGGTCACTGATAAAGAGAAAACGGAGTTTACTTCACTCACCGAGGTTGTACCACACATCCATTTCTCCACTCAGTGTCCGCACCTCGATGATTGTCTGCCCCAGGAAGTCATCCGACTCTCGCTTGAACTTCTGCTTGACACGTGATTTGATGTCATCATCCTCGTCCCACACTCGCACCTTTATCCGGTCTGAAGAGTTGTGGCACTCACTGAAAACACATCAGACTTGGACTCATCTACTGTAACACCACAATGTACCTACTGGGCCACAAACTAGTTTATAAATGAAAAGAATAATGTTTCTGTAGATACGACAGCCACACTGAGTGGCTTAGTGCTGCACTTACAAATTGAAAGACTCATCCCAGACAGGGTTGAGGTTACCATAGATGGTCTTGGTCCTCTTCTTGGTTTTTCCCACTTGCACTGTTACATAGGGATCACTGGAGCCAGTTTTATCCTTGGCCTGCAGGCCCTGGGCACACAGAACTGTGGAAAGCAGTGGATTTATAGCGCAGCTGAATGTATTATTTTACGAAACAAAATGTTTTGGTGAAAGAAATAAAAATGTCACAATAAAAATAGAAATTAATCTCTGTGGCATATTTATAATTATATTACCTTTTTGCTGTTTTGAAAACCTTTTCTTTTTTGCCTTTGACCCAGTTATTACGGTCATTTCAACACATTAGTGCAACTGATTATGTAATCTGGGTCAGAGAAACTAGCCTTAGGTGTTCATCTGTTTCATGACTTGACTGAGACATGTGTCAGTTCACTTGTGAGACCTGTGATGGTCATCCTGCTGACCTGTGATGCTGATCTTGGCTGACCACTTGGATGTTCCATCCAAAACACTTTGCTTGATCTGCTTCATCTGGGTGACGTGAGTGGTTTTGGGGACACCAAACACATCCTGGATGAGTTCAAAGATCTCTGGCTTGTTTCTCTCTCGGATTTTCATGCGATCCTTAAGAACCATGATAATGTTCTGAGTCCGATCCTCTGCGCCGTGCTTAGAGCTCTTCTCTGCAGCTCCTGAAAGAAAGTAGAATAAATCTGATTTTAGAATAAATTCTCCCGTACAGGCAGGACAGCAAACCATTTGAAACAGCAGCATACAATACAGTAGTTGTAGAGAGAAATAGTACTTTGTGTTTATTTGCTTGAGAGGAAAAGAGGAAAGAAAGATGAAATGGTGCAAACAAAAAAAACTGAGATAACTGGCAAAGAGTGCCAGTGATATTTTGCCAAAAGAAGACCTTACTCTGTAAACAGTCAGCGTTGAGCAGGTCCTGGCACTTCTCATGGCATTTTACACCGCACTCAGTACATCGCATACCCTGTCGGGCAATACCCCACAACAGCCCTTCACACTCGTAGCAGTAAGTTGGCGTAGTGGCCGTCCACACCTCAAAGTTATGGGGAGTAGTGCAGGAAATGGGGTAGATCAAAGCCTGGAGGGTCTTCTTATACACATGACTCTTCTGCATAAGCAGATATGGGGGATAAAACAAAAAGTCTAAGGACACCAATAGTAAAACCAGACATAACTGGACACAGAGTCAGGAAGGGTGAGTGTGTGTGTGTGTATGAGCACACCAGCTCCTCGTTGTTGAGCGTGCTGGATGCCATAGCAGAGGTGATTCCAGCCTTGCGAGAGTTCTGGACAAGGGACTAAAGCAGAAAGAACAAATAAGAACACGTTCTTTCAACTTTCTAACTGCTTTTTTTTAACAATTACTATTTTGCCATAGGGAATAGGATATCAAGTGGTCTTTTCAATTATCTAACAAAACACAGATTCTACTAATATGCTCATTTCCCCATCTACAGGAAATATGGCTATGTCTAATTTTCAAAAGAACATTGAAAACTCTTAAAATTGGACTCACCATTGCCTATTGAAGATCAAATGTTTCGGCAGGGAAGAGGGAAAGAGAAAAACAACACACTATTGTGAAGATACTGGACAAACCATTACTCAATCACACACCCCAAAAAGTGTCACTGCAGTAGAAAAGCATACAAGCCTTTGTGAAATGCCATTCTGACCGGAGATCTATGTGAAATTTATTAAATTCTTTAAAACTTTCTTGGTAAAAGCAACACAGAAAAAGACAGTAAATGGTCTTTGGAAAAAGAGAAAGACCAGGGAAAGTGCAAAAAATTAAAGAACAGAGAATTGAGAGCCGAAAAGTTGAAAAATAAAGGAGTGGGGAAGGAATAGAACAGGAAGAGGACAGAAGGCAGACCAGTGGTTTATCTTCCAGGTGAATTCATCTTAATTCATGTTGCTGTCAGACTGGGAAATTCACTTCTGGCAGGTGGAGTAGTGGAATGTTATGCTTGATTAAAATCAGACTACTCAGTCCAAAATTTTAATATATCTAATTTCAACAGGAATAGACTTGCTCGTTGACACAAAGGTAGTAGTTAGGGAATGAATTAGAAATGAAGAAAGAAACCTAAAGCTATCCAGTAGAAAGACTGACCATCCCTGGTGTCTACTTTGGTAATAAACCTGAACTCTTTCAATCTTTCAATCAGGGGTTAAATATATTTAACATCTGTAAACGATTTTTATTAGAGATGCCATCCTAACATTTTAGCCCAAAACTTAAGAAAAAAAAAGAAAGTTAAGAAAATTAAACAACAAAAAGATTAAATAGTGTGCAAAAATGTTGCTTAAGTGCTCAGATTTAAAAATGTGTTACAGCAGAAAGTCTCAAACAATGGCCAATCCAAGAACCAAAGCTGTGCAAGTGACTCATTGTGTTGGACAGATCCTTATTTGTGATTTATTGGGCTGCTAATGTGAGAAGGTGTGACATGGTGCTGTTTATGTGGGAACCTTGGACTGAACAAGGTTGGGCAAGGTTGGGCAGTTCAAAGTTGAACTGAACAAGGTTGCAGTCACAGTAAATAGAACTCACCAAATCTCGAACCAGAGGAATGGCCTTGCGTTTGCGCAAGTCTGGCATGCTGTCTATGGTGTAAAGAGCTCCTCCAGGCCTGAGCAAAGATACAAACAAAAGAAATCTGTTAAACCCTGCTGATGAGGCTCTGATGGAGAAGAAGCCTACAAGCAGCCCAACATGAAAATGATCTTAATTAATAGAGATCTCATTGACGACTCTAAAACGGTTCCTCCAGCTGCCTCTGTTATTTACAGCACTGTACAGCCTTAAACAGACTTCCTTATGAAGAAACTAGGTTTCTCTGTTTCACTCACCCTGCTTGTAGAAACAGTGATGCCAGACCAGGAGTCTCGCCTCGTGCCTGTATACAGCAGCAGAGACACAGACTCAGAGCAACATAATTTTCCATTTCATCCATTTGCTAGACCACATTCAATTCTCATTCAAAACAATTTGAAACCCACTGACTGTCATTTCATTGGGTGCTGTTCCTATTAGAGGAAAAGACCATAGTCTGATTTGTGACTAGAGATATGCGCCTGCAGATATCATTGACGTCATATGCGGCTCTCGGATAATGAACCCGGATCTGCAGTCCAGCTTTATCTTCATGATCATCATTTGGTAATTGTTATAAATCCATCTCTTAAGACAAAGGCAGCAGTTCCCCATCAGGGAGATCCTTTACCTCAGCCTGCACACAGACACACCCACCTTTCTGAGGACTCATCCAGCCTTGGCCATTCAGGACAGAGCATGACAATCGCTATGGCAATGACATAAAACTGAAAAGACAAGAAACAGAAAATAAAAACAACAACAAAAAAAACCCCAATAATGGTGTGAAGGACAAACACAAAATAAGGTAAACACAAAATTCAAGAGAAACCTTTTCATGGAAAAACAATAATACAACAAATGATTTTTAAATGTAAACAGTAAGATAACAAATAAAATGGAAAATATAGAGGTGAAATGAAAACTATCAAGACAAAACATCAGAAGAGACTGCACAAACATCTCCGCTCCTACTGGACGATGCCATTATACAATACCTTATGGTCTGCTTTCCACAGTGAAAACTGAGAACAGGGCAGCAAACTCCCCGGCAGTATCTGTGCCAGAGTGTACTCTAATGCTACACCATGTTTTCGTATCAGGCTCACTCACCTCCTGCAGCTGAAGACGAACCCTGTTGAAGAGTCGCAGCCAGTTGGCCTTGGCACGTTCAGCAGGATCCACAGCCTCATCTCGCTTTGTCACACTGGGAGTACAGAGGAGAGGAGTGTTACTGCTAAATATTATATCACATTCACATGACAGCTTGCTTTGTTAATCTGTCTTAGCCTTATGCTAGTTAACAAGTTAGCAAGTTATTACGCCAATGTCAAGTTAACAATATTTGCTGTGTTTGTATTACCAGATTTGTTCTGTGAGTGTGTGATTATAAATTTTGTAATCTTGTTGGTGAAAGAAAATCAACACGTAATTTGTTCCCCAACACTTTTGGCTTTCTTTTCCATTTTCGACATATGGAAAACACTTTGAAAATTCTCTGAAATTCATTGCCAAAAACTCAACATAGGCAGCTTCCACACTCTGGAAATCATCAGGGTGGATGTGTAGCAGTAGCAGTGTATTACCTAATTCGTTTCTATGCAGCATGAAAAAGCATTGACTGTTGTTACTGGATATTTAATAAGTGGTTTAAAAATTGTATTAACTGGTAATTCTTCAGCTTTTCCTATTCCTCAGGCTGTGGTGGCTGATTATTCATCATACTTTGTATCTACCTGGATGCTAGAGTGCAGTCAAAGCAGCTGTGGTGTAACTATATTGTGATGCATTTAGCCCATCCCTTCTTAGAATCCAGATTTGACAGTTCACCTTTCTGGAGGTGCTTCCATTTTCTCGGGCAGGACTTTAGACATGTGCTCAGAGACTGGAGACTGGAGCTTCTTCGGTTCCTCGGTGGCTCCAACAGGTTTTCCTGCAGGTGTGACTGAAGATGCTGCGGGACCAAGGGTCTCCAGATCAGAGGCAGGTGCGGTGGATTTGTTGGCAGGTTTGCTGAAGTCGTCAAAGCTCTGTTGCTTTGGCACAGTCTCTGTGAGGGAATCTGTGGGCCGGAACAGAGCTTCAGATTGCGGGGGCTGATGCAGCGATGTTTGCTTCTCCAGAGGTGGCCGACTGAAGCTGGAGGTCTCCCTAGCTAACGGGGGAGCCGCACTTGTTGAGGTGGGCATATATGGGGGCTCCTGCTCCTCACTAAGTCTACTGTCCAGAGGATATAACTCCTCATCCTCCTCAAAGCCCATTCCCTCTTCCTCCTCGTAGGGGTAATCCCCTTCCTCCTGCTCGTACAAGTCACCATCTTCATCCTCATACAACGCACCTTCCTCTCCACCATCTTTGACAAAGCTACCTTCATCACTGTAGACTCCTTGGGGCTCATCATGGTCCCATACAGGTGACTCTTTACCATAGCTGACTGAGGAGTGGCATGAGTGGTAGGAGTCGTTCTCATCGTAGAACTCTCCAGAGCCACGGAAGCTCTCGCCATCCTCACTAAGCTGCGAGCTACCATGGCTCAGCTCGCCTGATGAAGCATATCGACTGGACCCCGTGGGACTGCAGAGAGAGTAAGGAAGTGTTAAACAACAAAAGAGGAGATGCAGGAGTGAAGGTATGTTCCTATGGATACAAGAGAAAATGGTAACACTTTACACTTTAAAAAATTACACTGTTTGTGTAGTAGGGCTGTCAAATTCCTTTTAAAAATTGCATTTCAATTTTAATGAATTCAAACATTTAGCATTCAAATGCTCTTAAGTATTATTTAAACCATAATTTTATACTACTACAACTATTAGCAGTGCTGTTACTGTATGCTTTCATATAAACCTCAAGTGAAAACTATGCCATTTTAAGCAAAGGAAATTACTATTTAATCGGTGAGAGATCTCTTATTTTATTGTATTGATATGTATTGATAGTTATGTTTTCTTTACCAACATTTATATAAACAAGTTACAGTATGCAGGATCCACATATAATCAGCTCAACACTATGAACTTCTATTGCTTATTTGCTATACATTCTCAGTACACATGGCAATAAATAGTCATAGAGCTTATCTGTTTTTTTAAATGTGAAAATAGAGTATGTCTTAAAGGACATTAGTTAATATTAAATATTAACAATATTTGAATAACATCTGAACAGTGAAATTCATTCTGACAGCCCTAGTGTGTACGTGTGCTTATGTAGAAGGCCAGTGCAACATAATGCAAAAGAACTGAAAAAGTAAAAATGTAACACTTCTTTACTAAGTTGTGAAGAATTTCAAAACTCAAATATAGCACAAACACAAGAATTTAAAGAGCCTTTCCTACCATTAATTTATCTAAACACAAAAAGGAAGATAACAAGACTGGAAGAAAAGTCATTAGCGATAACAAATCCATCCAAGTAAAAGAGCGCATGAGAGAGAGAGAGAGAGAGAGCGCGCGAGAGAGAGAGAGAGAGAGACAGAGAGAGAGGGAAAACGAGTTAAAATGAAAGCATAGACGATTCCACTCATACAGTGCACCCCACACTCAAATTTCAACAAAGCTAAAATTGTGCAACAAGGTTAAAAGACAAATGAAAGACCCAGGATGTTTACATCTCACCAGCCAAGCCTACCCTGAAGCTGATCTGGGGCCTGTTTCACGAAGGAGGTTCAACCAACTCTGAGTTAAAAGTTGAACTCTGAGTTGACTTACTCTAGGTTGGGAAACTCTGAGTTTTCGGTTACAGAACAGCTGAAATGAGTGAGTTCAATCAACTCGAAGTTGAGTGACTCTGAGTTAAGCGCGTGCACCACAACTATAAAAAGCCATTATCAATGGAGCGCAGATATTATGAGTCACCATGGCAACAGCGTCAGATACCATGGCAACAGCGTCAGACAAAAAGACAGAGGAGAAAGGACAGAGAGTTAGCTTGGGAGAAAATAGCTGCTCGAGTCAATGCATAAGTTTACATTTTAATTACTTTTATACAGTGTTGGGTGTAATTAATTACTAAGTAATCTAACTACTGTAATTTAATTAAAGACTATAAAACAATTCTGTATAAACCAATAGTGGATTTAACATCACATTTTAAAAGGTATATTTTTAATGTAACCTTCTCCCTCTAGTTACACGCTTTGGTCAATTCAAGAATAATTCATGCAGTTGTATATTCTTTATTTGAAAGCATTAGAAGTGCAGTTTCTTGTCTCTCCTTATTATTCAAGTGGTTGAGGATTATTTGGGATTTAGAAAGTAAGTAATAAGTAAGTAGACCAAATTAGTAAGTAGACCAATACTTTCCAGAGATAGTAATTATTATATTAATCTTATTAGACTTGCTGAAGATGTCATTTGTAGTTAGTAATTAAGAACTATTTTAGACTGTTATAACCCAACTGTCATAATATCAGAGGTGAAACTGGAAGAACAGTATTTTATTAAACCTATTAATTTAATTTTCATGTATAGGTGCAATCCTGCAGGCATTAAAAGAACGTGGCAGCAGCTGAAAATGTTGATATCATCTCCGTGGACACCCCCCTCCATGTTGAGGAAATACCAATCTGTCCCCCCCAATATACAGGAGAAAATATTTTCCGCTTTAATTTTCCCTGCCACCAGATCTGTCTTTTCTTCATCTACTCTATTTATTTTATTTATCTATTTATTTATTTATATTCTTTTTTAATATATTCACGTTTGTTAAGGGAAATCGGTGTGTGTGTCCTCTCCAATTGTACACTTGGTTTGGCCCAGACTCAACACAAGTTCGGTGATGTATTTTAGCAGCTCAGTCTGTAAGAAATGGAGACAGCAGCTTTTATTCAGACAGTAAGTAACTAGACACCTTAATATCTAAGCTAATGTCAGTTCCAGTTCTTGATCATTAACGGTACATTCACGTGCACATCCTCCCGCCGAGTTCACTGTGAATCCTCACTTTGTGACAGACTGTTATAAATGAGAGTGAAAGTGAGGAAAGTTTGCGGGGGGGGGCGCTTGGACCCCCCCAATTACGCCCTTGCATAGAGATATGACAAAAAATCCACTCTGTGCCTCAAAATCCTCTCCCGACGTAAATGTAACTCCCTAAGAATTTATATAGCCACTTCATCAACAGGATGTCCATAAAAGGACATGGCATTTCATTGCTTTTGATGCTCTCTGCATGACTGAAATGTGCGCAATGAATGAATGTACCGAAAGATCAATTTCTCTTTAAAAAAGGGGAGGAGACCTAAAGAAACTCTGGGTTTACCAAAGAAAACCTGCTCCAGACCAGGTTAGATTCACAGAATAAGTTGCCATGGTAACTGAGTCTGAGTATAATTTACCTCTCTTTCAGAAACGGGCTTGACTTACTCTGCTTTCTCGGGTTTAACATAACTCCCATTCTGAAACGTAAAATCCAGACTTTCCCTCATTTCAGGCTTAACATACTCAGAGTTTTCACTTAACCTCCTTCGTGAAACAGGCTCCGGAACTCAGCTAACAATGCTTAGCCCTATCACTTTACCTCTCTTTTGTTTGTTTATTTTTTTCTCACACATGCACAAAGTTTTGTTTCTTTTATGTTGTTCACCATGTAGATCTAATGTCTATGTCCTCCACTATGTTTTCATAATTAGTGTAGCGCATCCAAAGTCAGTCTTGTAACTTACATCATCATCTTTTGTACCCGATTTATCCTGAGCTTCTAGAGTCTATCCAGGGAACCGTCACTCAAATGCTTGTTCGAAGTGTGTCTAATAAATTTCTCAATCTCTCTGCCAAAACAGGATTTGCTAAATATCACCCTGACAAATAGAAATGATGTACACTGGGGTAATCAACTGATTTAAACACCATATCAAATGATGTAGACATTACTAATTGATTATACTCTGTTTAACTGAAGAGCGCAGTGAGGGTGCATAAAGCCTACCTGCATATTTTCCCACCAACTAGCATGTTTTTAGAAGAAATAGAGGAAACCCACACGCACAAGTAGAGAACATTTAAAACAATAACCAGAGCTCAGGACTATGATATGGCAAGGTAACAACTGCTCTCTCTAACATGATTTGCTTTTTGATATCACATTTGTGAACACTGATAATAAACAACAATTGAAAGTCATAAGCTATTTTTTTTTAAATGACCCAGATCTTTTTAGGCTGATGTGAAAACCTTGAAAAGCCACAGGGTGCACCAAAGTGCTGACCAAAGTGATCTTTGTGAGTTTCATATTACCAACGAGTACCGCTTAAAATGCTACGAGAGTTTCAAGGCTAAGCTAAAACCATCACTAACAAAGGAAAAGTTTGTTACAATTTCAAAATCACACTCTGCGTTCCATTTGCTTTTCACGTGTAAAAGTAAACCATTCTTTAAATCTCGTATCTGCTTACAATTATGATTACTTTGCAAAAAATGCTCTTTAAATTGTCATTTAATTTTGACGACTAGGTCTGGTTGAAATCAGATCACACACCAGAGAGAGAGAAAAAACCCATCAAGGGAATTTAGAGGTTGGCCGACTTTAAGGCACTGTACTACAGAACGGAGAGGAAAACAGTGAAGAGTGAGGAGCAAGTCCTCTGTTTTCTCATCCATACATGCAGTCGTGCCAGATGCCAGCTCTGAACGTGGGCTTTTTAACTGCCCTGCAATTACTGCAGCTGAAGTTAGACATACTGAATCACAGAGTCACCCTCTATCTCTGTCAGGCAATAGACAGCCAAATAGCAGCCTACTAGAAGAAAACAGATACCATTTTTCTTTACTGTGCAACACAATAAGCTGACCTGACAAAGCACGACAAACAACGGCAAGAACCAGAAACATTCAGTCAGACACATCAAAATAACATTACGTTGCATCATTAAGTACACAGCAGTCATGGCACAGCATAGTAATATGTAGAGAACAAAAGATACAGAAATATGTAAATATATATATATAAATATATACATATATACATAAATATATATATAAATATATACATACATATATACATATATACATATATAATCAATATAGATAATGCATGTAAAAGAAGAAGGTTGTGCGCATGCATGCAAGCACAGCAAGGACCACAGGACCAGACACGTCCAAATCCACGACATCATCACAGCGGCATGGAATCACAGGCTGGAGCAGCAGTAGGAAGAGGAGAGTGGAAGTGAAGGAGCTACAGAGACCCACCTATCAGAGAGTGAGCGCCTACTGTCTAAGGAGTACTGGCGGCTGGTCCGCCTGCTTGAGCCGGAGGCCGAATCGAGATCACTGCGGCCGTTGGTGGCGGAGTCTATACTATCATTGCGTCTGGGAGGAGGGAAGGGGAGGGGACAAGGCAGGAAGAGGAGGAGCATAAGTCATGGCTTATTTGCATCTGGCCTTTAAAGGACAGCCATAGTAAAACCAAAATTGTTCAGCCACGAACTCCAGATGGGTGGTTCACCAGGCTGCTTAAAAGACTCTTCACAAAAGCTTTAGCAAACATTCTGTAGCCATTCGTGAATTAATATATGTCACAGAAGAATTCATAAACCTCTATCTTATAAAGGAGTATGGATTAAGGAATCTTTATGCACTTATGCATCCCAGCAAGCTGATGGAACACTAGTTTCCAAAACTGATACTGTTTTGGAAAGATTGGAGAAAAAGGAAGAAACATAAGTTAATGGGACAGGCACAGGCTTGTATATATATCTCCAGTATTCAGGTCAGAGGCGGCGCCAGTGATGGCCTCCACCAATTCTGTGTATACCATAAGCGCTCATACAAGGGCTTGTATACACGGACCCCTGAATACTCTGAGGAGGTTCATAAGGATTATGTGAATTCATAGTCATATAGAACAGTTTATCTACTCACCCACAAATCAATTAAATTACACAAGCAATAAGCAGCAACAACCTGAGCCTCCTGATTGAGGCAAAGTTAAAATAAGACTATAAAATACAAACACACACAAGGGACATACTGCTGTGTACCTCATAGTTCTCTGGTTATCATAGTCATAGTCTTGCATGTCATCGTAGCGGGAGTCGCGGTGCATATGGCGAATGGGGTACTGGTGCATGGAGGCGTTGGGCTGGGATGTGGTGTAATAAGGTGGAGGGATGCTGTTACTCGTCTCACTGCGGTAATCGCTGTCTCTATCGTCAACTGCGCTGTCTGGATCGTCATCTGGAAACATAACAAAATGATTTAAACACACATGCAGCAGACATGAAGGTTACCTACATTGACATTGAACATTTGGCTTCAGTGAAGAATCAATCAACATGGCTGTCTCCTGTGGTGTAGTTTGTACAGAAGCATTTTTTTTAAGAATTAAAGGAGGATTTTGTCATTTTTGGCAACAATGTAAACGTTTAACAGAAAGTAACAGATCTGAGCAGCTCTGCTTTAGTTAAGGGTGGGTCTAATTTCATGGTCATCTGCCTGAATTGTAGAATCCTGAAGAAAGTCTGTTTTTCAAAGGTATATTTGGAAATATATATGATTAGTATAGAACTACAAACCGTTTAGAAATACAAAAGCCACATTTAACTGCTCTCCTGTAAAACAAAGTTGGGATTACAATACAAGAAAATAAATGAATGTTGCTTACTTGGTTGGTCTCCCCATAGACTCCAATTACCTACAATAGAACAGAGGAAATCAACTGCAGATGGACCAAAGACCTGATGAGCAGGTGATTCAGAGGATCATAAAGGCCAGACGTGATAAGGGTGTAAACTGGACATCAGCAGAGGGTGAGGATGACCTTGCTGCTGCAGGCTAACTGTGAATAGGGCAATATCTTAGCATCTACATCTAATCAGAGCTTTCACCCAGGAGCTATATAGCCACAGAAGCTATTCTCACCTTGATTCTCCTTTACAACTCACACTGAAATGTTTACAATATAGTTCCTTTGCTAACTATAACATCTACGTTTTCAGAACACACCTCCTACCTTTCAGGCTTGTTATTAATCTTGTGAAATGACTGTCTGGGCCTGTGTGTGTGGCAGGATTGAGTGTGAGATTGTGGTGTGTCTACTCACAGCACTGCGTTGATGGCACAGGAAGTGGTCTCTCATGCTCCTCCTGATATGAATACTGCATAAATAAACAATGCAATAAATACAAGAGCCTAATAGCTAGTAATGACAAAATAGCTTTTAAGTTCCTTCACATCAGTGGGTACACGAGAGAAGGAGAAAGGTAATAACGACACTGTTCACTCTGGATGACTGATGACTGACAATTTCTCTTAATTAAAACTGCTCTGGCCTTCTGGTCCAAAAGTCTGGAGATGGATCGGAAAACTCACATCTTGGTCCCTCATTGCATTTATCTGCTCCAGTTTTTTGGCCCAGTAGCGAGCCTCCTCCTCTGGAATGTCTGAAATCATATATTTCAATACCTTGTAATTCTGGGGCATGTTACAGGATATCACCTAGGATTACTACTGCATAGAACATAACAGACAGTAGTGCTCAGTTTACCTAAAGGCAACTCAAAGCGTGTATCCAGAAGCACACGGTGGAAAGTTGGATCTTTGGTGCCACAGATCTCATTTTCTGCCATGATGACCTGGGAGTCTAAAGTCATCCACTGCCCCGGCCCTTCCTGTTAGACAGGAAATTAAAAGAACAGCGCTATGATTTTCAGTTGTTGCCAGTGTATGATAGTGAATAGGAGTATAATATTTTTTATACCATTAATATGTCATTAAATGAATGCTTTTCAACCTCTGTTGATTTTTTGCGCTTCCATACACTGGAATGAGAATTGAAAACCCATTTAAACAAAACTCACTTATAATGGAAGTGCAATTGTTTGTACAGCCAATTAATATTTAAGTGAAATGCATCATTTTGTAGAACACTTTTGTTAATTTTTCAAGCAAAGCTATCTGTGAAATTAAGTTCTAAATCTGTATATTTCATGGTTCAGACATGGGACTGCATTTTCAGAGGGAAATTTTGTAGTTTCCAACATAGATATTATTTAAATACACAAATTTCACAGACATTTGAGGAACAGATATGGAATAATGAGTCCCTGAAAGGGGGGTGGGGGTCAATATCAAAAGTAACAATCAGTATGTGGTGTGTCCTCCAGCTGCTTTAAGTACAACAGTGCATCTCATCCTCATGGACTGCACCAGATTTGTCAGTTCTTGCTGTGAGATGTTACCCCACCCCTCCAAGTTCTCGATCACGTCTGGGGAGGACACACATGGTTACATGTAATTTTCCACAGCAAGGACGATCAGCTGTCCTTCCTGTCTCCCTGTAGCACTGTCTTAGGCGTCTTACACTACAGACATTGCAGTTTATTGCTCTGGTCATATCTGCAGCCCTCATGCCTCCCTGCAACAGGACTATGGATTGTTCACGCAGGTGAGCAAGAACCCTGGTGTTTTTCACAGTCAGTAGAAAGATCTCTTTAGTGTCCTACAGTGGTGTGAAAAAGTGTTTGCCCCCTTCCTCATTTCCTGTTCCTTTGCATGTTTGTCACACTTAAGTGTTTCGGAACATCAAACCAATTTAAACAATAGTCAAAGACAACACAAGTAAACACAAAATGCAATTCGTAAATGAAGGTGTTTATTATTAAAGGTGAAAAAAAATCCAAACCATCATGGCCCTGTGTGAAAAAGTGTTTGCCCCCTTCCTCATTTCCTGTTCCTTTGCATGTTTGTCACACTTAAGTGTTTCGGAACATCAAACCAATTTAAACAATAGTCAAAGACAACACAAGTAAACACAAAATGCAATTCGTAAATGAAGGTGTTTATTATTAAAGGTGAAAAAAAATCCAAACCATCATGGCCCTGTGTGAAAA
>JAFFST010053674.1:114310-127556 GCA_022414735.1 Noturus placidus | reverse complement strand
TGGTAAGATAAGACCTGAGCCAGGAGAGGACTGTTCCCTTAATGCCAACAACATTCTCTAATCTATCAAGAGAATCGTATGATCTATAGTATCAAAAGCTGCACTAAGGTCGAGTAACACAAGTAACGAGACACAACCCTGATCAGTGGCCAGTAGAAGGTCATTTACTACTTTAACTAACGCTGTCTCTGTGCTATGATGAGGTCTAAATCCTGACTGATACATTTCATGAATATTGTTCTTATGTAAGTACGAGCATAATTGCTTTGCTACAACTTTCTCTAAGATCTTAGAGATGAAAGGGAGATTTGATATCGGTCTATAGCTGGACAGTTGAGCGGGGTCAAGGTCTGGTTTTTTAATCAGCGGTTTAATAACTGCTAATTTAAATGATTTAGGTACATGGCCAGTACTAAGGGAAGAGTTGACTATATTTAAAAGAGGTTCAGTTATTCCCTGACAAATCTGTTTAAAGAAAGAAGTCGGTACAGGATCGAGTATGCAGGTTGATGAATTGGCTGAAGAGATTATGGAAGCTAGTTCAGTTTCACTAAGGGGAGTAAAATATTCTAAACATTGATTTGATATTGCTATATTATTATCTATAGGGCTAGTTATAATACTGTCTGGTTTTAATTTATTAGCCTGAATTTCACATCTAATATTGTCAACCTTATCAGTGAAGAATTTAATGAACTCTTGAATTTAATGTGGTCAATGCCACCCTCTACTGGATATGATGTTGTAAAGTAAGATGATTTCACTGCATAGACACAATTTATTCAAGAAATGAATGGTTGTACAGCTGATGAGCATTTATATGCTCAAGATTTGAGTTTCGTACAATCGTACGAAATAATTTCGTGTAATAACCGGGCTCTTTAGGAGGAGGAAGATAGAAAAGGCTGGAAGGTGTTTAATAGGTGATTTATTAGTCAGTAAATATCACAACTTTCAGTTTCTGGGCAGTTTTTCCACTGGAGAACTCAAAATATGAGTTCCCTTATAAAGACTTTTGCTGCATACACCAATAGCAGTTTTTTTTTTTTTTTTACATCAGTGGGCCTTGCAAATGGAAGACAGTAAATAGGCTTAAAAGCAAATGATAAGTTGTTGTCAGATGCTGTGGTTGCCTTATGTTCTTCATGCCCAAGCAAAACACAACACAGACACTCCTACGAGCCAAAGTGACAATTGTAGGGTGCATAAAGCCAAATCAGTGTGTGACCAGTTTGAAAAGCATGATGGAACACTGGGACACTTTGACAGGACTGCAAAATCACCAGACCAAAAATCCCATAATAAACTTATTGCACAGCCAGTTGAGTCAGCTAAAATTGAGAGGATCAGCTTAAACACTGAACTTTTTCCAATACATTGCTCCTTTACATCAATAGAAGTAGAATACTTCAATAGAAGTATTATTATTGTTCATTTTTTTTTTCATAATTGTTCATTTTTTATTTTGCAAACACCAAGTAGTAATTAATCAAAAGTAATTAATCAAAAGAAGAAAGTTAAAGATGAACTAAAATAATAAAAAAAATAGTAAAACAATGAAAAAAACGGTATCCCTATTTTATTGCATTTTAGGTAACTGCAACATTATATGGAGCAGCACTTATGAAGAATTTTGCAATTATACACAAAGACATTACAGAAATTCTGTTTTCCAGAATAAACATTTTAAAACAAGAGCAGTTTTATTTAATCAAAACATTCCCTGATTCAGCTTCAGATACCTATCTCAATATGTTTCTTTTTAAATACACAATTATTATAAATCAGTGTAAAATATAAAATCTACATTCAGGAAAAAAGTTTCACGATAATAAATTGCCCGAAATACTGCAATTCTATTACATATTAGCAATCAATTAGAGGAAAATGATTTACTTTTCTGGAATGACAAACAATTGTTATTAAATAGACATAGTTCAAGTCCACAGCAATGAAGAATAAAGAGAAAATTAAAAGGACAGTTTTAGGTTATGAAATGACACACACAAAAATAAAAAATAAAAACATTCCTTATCAATTTGAGAAATTAAAAACATTCTAAAAGATCTACCATGTCAATAGCGCCTAAAGAGCAAACTACGCCTAATGAGACATTCAGGCACTACTGCACACCATGAAAAGCAGAGATTTTCCTTCAGGTTTCTGGGTAATCCTGTCTTCAGAGTGTTAGGAGACGCTTAAGTGAACACCTCAATTCCATAAACGAGACAGCTGCATACGTTTCTCAAAGTTTCTCACTAAGAGATAAAAATGAGAATAGATATCACAGTTACTGAAAGGTACTGTTAAGAACTGGTATGTCAGAATAAGACAGATGCTAAATTGACTCTTAAATAGCTTTAAAATAAAACCAAAATAATGTAGGGTTGTTTGGTTAGTGGTTAATTTAAAATTTTATATAGGGTGTAGGCTATATAATTATCTATTAATAGCACAAGAAAACAGTTAAAGTTTACAGTTTAATAATAAAAAATATAACGGAAACTCGAAATGAAACTCAGATTAAATGGAGTTTGGATGGAATTGACACAGAGGTCAGAGACCTCCCAGGTGCCACTTGGTTATAAACAAAGCTTTACACTGGAGATTCACTGCAGGTTTTGTTAATTGAGCTGCTGAAATTTGAGCCCCTTATTGCAATAAAACCATTTACTGGCCTTGTTATGAACTGTCAATCTTTCAAATGCAATATGATATTAACTCTACTTTCTTTTTGCAGCTCTTTGGATTACAGTTCAAAAAGCAGAGTAAAAACTACAAAAACCACACCATTAAGAAGTTACCTGTCTAAGTGAGCCAAGAGATCTTGGAGCTTGAGCAGCAGAGTGCGGTGCTCGTGAGGACTGCTCTCCAAGGCACTGCTCAAACGGCTCAGGTAAGTGTCAAGCGTTCCAAACGAAGGGGTCTCACCTGTTCCTGTAAACAAGAGATCTTTCCAAGGAATCAATAAAGAAATGTAAATTCACACCATTATAACCATACAATTAAATCTCGTGAGATCTGATTCCATCCTTCATCTAAAAAGGATGAGTGCAAATAACAGAACACAGTGTATGAATAATTTAGTTGTTTTGTAGTCTATCAAAACAATATACACATCATTTTGGTACGCTTAATATAACCTGGGATGCTTATTGTTTAAAATGCCAACACATTTTTAGTACTTTGTTATTTTTTTTACACCGTTAGCAAAACCAGTAATCTACATAGTATTAAGTAGTATTTTATTTAACTTTGTTTATGTCGGTTGCTTTTGTCTGCTGTTGGCAATGAACTCCTCGTGCTGAGGAGTTTTATGTTTAAGATGCCATGGCATTTAAACAACTTGAGCGCAATGTGCTGTGAACTGCACCTTGACTCACAAGCAAAGCGTTAACTCTGGTGAGTGAGGGGAAGGAAGTGTACATGTCTCAGTTCTGGAAAATTGAAGTGTTGTCACATGCAACAGTTTCTCTGCAAGCTCACTTCGCTGCTCCACACTTGCCTATAGCTTTGTGTGCGCAATTCATGGTACCTTGTAATTGTACTGTTAATAATGACCGTGATCATTGATACTGCTCTGCACGCTCAGGTTGGAGAGGTCATACTCTCCACTAAAGAAATACCATGTCTAAATACCAGAAGATATTTTATCAGCTAACATTTGAAGAGCACAGTATGCAGTCTGTTCTGCTTTCCTTGACATCATTAATAGTGAAATATGTCCAGAGCATTGCCATTTCTTGTCTCCTGTTCATTAACGTGGCAACGTAAATGAGTTTTAACTCAACTAGTATCACATGGTAAGGGATGTCGTTACTGGAGACCTTTTTTACGAGTACAAGTGTATCATCATAGTATCAGGACGTTACTCCAAATCAGTAATACACTGCTGAACGGTTTCAAAGAAAACACTATAGTGGCTGACCTGGCAGGGGCACGGAAGCCAGACTGGTGACTAGTGTCTGTTTGATAGCTTGCAGGCGGCGGTGCAGAGCCTGTGTGCGAAGCTCATCCTGGCCCAGCTCGGCCTCCAGACGCTCTTTGGCACTAAACATCTCAGCTATGTGCTTCTGTAGAATGCTGTTCTGCTCCTCAAACTCCACATTGGCCTTACGCAGTCGCCGAAGCTCTGCCTCCCGTGCTGTAGGGAGGGAGTGAAAAAATTTCTAAAAAGAACTAGTTTCTTCCAGTTGCTAGTTGACAACCGTTCGATATGACTATGCTTGTACCTTTGTTTTGATCGAGGAACTCCTCTGTAAAAATGGGTACGTCGAATCTGTTGGAAAGATCTGAACTCTGAAGAGCAGAATGCTTTAAATGGGTTAGAATGTAATAGTAAAAGTCGACATCATTTACTTATTGAAAAATAAAGATAATTTTAAAAAATTAAGATGGCTGTTAAGCTTTTTCTTTTTTGCAATTCAGCCTTTAAAACATACCTTAATAGTTGCTGATCCGGAACTATTGGCGTTTATAATAACAGATGTTAACTCTTCTAGAAAAAAAAAAAAGAAAAGGGGAAAAACATTTTCGCATTCACTTTGAATACAGAAAGAGGATCTATGAGAATAAGGTTTCATAATCCATTATCACATGGTTTATAAAGTACAAGGGGAAAATATAAATCTTCATAAATGCAGACCACACACGGATACAAACGGTGCATTAAACTCCACTAAATTATTCTGACCTTTCTTAATTCTTTTGTCTTGGATCTTGGCACTGGTGATATGGTAGGCCTCACTCTTCTGGTACTCCCTCAGTTCCCGTGCATATTGCACTTTTTCTCGCTCCGCTTCATCCAGGTAACGCTGCAAGCAAAAAGGATTTGTTGCACACTCACAAGGTTATGCAAATACATAAATACCTAACTTGGTAAAAGATTCACAAATATTTAAGATATGCCTACTCATTGATCCCCGACTCAGAAAATAAAGTTACCTGTTTGTCATGGGGAGCTAAGCGGCTCCATTCGGCCCCGAGTCTCTTGGTAATTTCAGGGAAAGGGAGGTCAGGGTGCAACGCACGTATATGTTCCCGTCTTTCATTCAGGAAACGCACGTACCCAGTCACTGGAGCCTTGGGACCATTGGGTAAGACCTTCTTTCTCTTTTTTCCCTTGGGCCAGCCACGCTTCTTTACAGGCTGTGCGTTGAGTGAGTTATTGTTCTGGAGAGGTTGCATTTGTGAAGCAGATAATGAATAAAATCAAGTACCTCAAACAAAGCATAATAGTTCAGGACCTGTTAAAATTCTTACGTCTTCCTGTGTTGAGTCTGAATGATGAAACCCTTTTGATCCAGGACCATCGCTCTGCTCTTGTTTTACTCCCCCCATTACAGATTCATCCGTTCCGAAGGAGCCTAGGATGAAATAACCATGACTGAAGATCAGTACTCAGGGACACACAACCAGGACGTCAGCACTATTAATAGAGTAGTGGTCTGCACTTATATAGTGCTTTTTTTTTAACCTTAGTGGTTCCAAAGCACTTTACACTGGTTCTCAGTCACCCATTCACACACCCATGGTAGCAGAAATGCCATGCAAGGCGCTAGCTTGCCCTTGGGAGCAACTTTGGGTTCAGTGGGTAGTATTGCCACATCACAGCTCCAGGGCGCACGGTTCAATCATGTTTTCCCCATATCCATGCGAGCTACCTAACGGGCTCTCTGGTTTCCTCCGACCTCCCTATAATATTCATGTAGGTGGCTTAGCTACTCTAAAGTGACCATGACCAGGATAAAGCAGTTAGAGTATGAATGAATGGATTTGTTAGGCAAACCTCATGATGCTGCCTTTCTAATCAGTTTTCTTCTATATATCACTCATAGTTCACTTAAAAGCTGACTGAACTACATTACAATTCTTCCAGCTACAACTAGCTGATGTATCCCATAGCCAGCTGAGCAGACTATTTTGAAACCTATGCCGAATACCAAATGCATCCTTATTTCCTATGCAAGTGCACTACACAGGGAATGAACGAATGGCATCCTCGCCTGATGTAGTGCACTACGTATCCACCAAAGAGCTATTAGGATGCAGCTCCGACATGATTGTTTTCATTTCAAATTATTTATTACAGTATAAATCCTCGGTTATTTCTAAGTTCTAGGGAACAATATTTTTGTCCTGTATTTCATGATAATTAAAATGCTTTGAGGTTAATAATCGCTCTCGCAGGCGCTCGGTAGCTGACGCTAGCGTTAGCTCAACCTAACGAGCAATTATGAACCCTGGCAAAACAGCTAGCATGCTAAACAGTTAGCACTGATGTAAACTCGTATCCAGATCAAATGCATGGTGTGCGGAAAAACAAACAAACAAAAATAAATGAACAGGTTTTTATTTAAAAAAAAAAATTATATAAAAACCACCCATTGATTGGATTCTAAATTTATATGGTTTGCTAGAGGTACACCAATTTAGCTTACCTGAGTAGATGCGTCCTCCAAATCAACAAACGCATAATACTGTGCAGTATGTTCTCAATTGTGATTGGACGACAAGGTTTACTTGGAATAGATTCACAATAGATTATTGGTCAGCCTGGGTGGAGTTCTGAAAGATGATTGGCTTTCATCTGAGTAGGTGGAGCGGCGCACTTCTAACAGTCCCCTACATTCTACATTGGGCATGTCTAAAACCAAGAGAAACATGTTACATTCTTAAGGCAGTAAGTCTTGTCCCAATCCAAAGTTGCCGCAAAATGGCGGCCGCTAAGGCGCGTTCATCGACTATTGTACTATTGAATGTAGCATATAGCCAAGATATTCCACATTTCTGTGCATGATCTCTGTTACAGTCATTTGAAAAATGCTGAGTGATGAACATAGGTGAACATTCAGTGGTGAACATAGGCTACAGTTTATGTATGTAAGCTTTATTTATTTTTATATATATATATATATATATATATATATATATATATATATATATATATATACACGTTTTTTTCTTCACCACAAGGCCTACCATTATTCATCTCTGTGTGTATACACGATATATATACAAAGTACTATTTCAGGGTTAGTCAGCTTTCAAAGCTGGCAGGCAATAGGATAGTAAAATGTTGTTTTATTGTATAGCCACCCAATTATTTTTATTTAACTTTATTTCGCACCCAAAATCAAAATAGGTGTTTCAGAACTTTATTTTTATTTTTTTTACCAAACGCCAATTAAATAGTATATCTATTCTCATTACATTTTTTTATTATACTTTGTTACTTCCAGGAAAATGATAAATATTTTATTTGATGACTCATTCTGTACTAGTCTCTTGTTTTTCCAATTACATGCACTCTAGAACATATATGGGGCGGGTCTTACTCTACAGGTACATCTTAAAAAATTAGAATATCATGGAAAAGTAAATTTTTTCCCGGTAATTTAATTCAAAAAGTGGAACTTTTATGTATTCTACATTCATTGCACATAATGTAAAATATTTTTTGTTTTAATCTTGATGATTATGGCTTACAGCACATGGAAATAATAATAATAAAAAAACAGTATGTCAAAAATATTAGAATAAAGAATTTATAATACAGAAATGTCGACCTTCTGAAAAGTATGCTAATTCATTCACTCAATACTTGGTCTGGGTCCATTTGGACCAATTACAGCATCAGTGCATCGTGGCATGGAGGCAATCAGCCTGTGGCACTGCTGAGGTGTTATGGAAGCCCAGGTTGCTTTCATAGCGGCTTTCAGCTCGTCTATATTGTTGGGTCTGGTGTCTCTCAGAGATTCTCTATGGGGTTCAGGTCAGGAGATTTGTCTGGCCAATCAAGCACAGTAATACCAGTCAGTAAACCAGTTACTAGTAGTTTTGGCCCTGTGGGCAGGTGCCAAGTCCTGCTGCAAAAGAAAATCAACATAAAGCTCATCAGCAGATGGAATCATGAAGTGATCTAAAATCTCCTGGTAGACACTGCATCGACTCTCGACTTGAGAAAACACAGTGGACCAACACCAGCAGATCACATGGCACCCAAAATCATCACTGACTGTGGAAACTTCACACTAGACTTCAAGCAACTCTGATTCTGTGCATGTCCACTCTTCCTCCAGATTCTGGGACCTTGATTTCCAAATGAAATGCAAAAGTTACTTTCCGCTGCCCCATGATTGTGGTTTTATGTACTGAACCAGACTAAGAGACTAAAGGCCCAGGAAATCTTTGCAAGTGTTTTGAGTGTTAATTATCTAATTAGATCTCTTCTCAGGTCGACAATCGTGTATTATAAATTCTTTATTCTAATATTTTGAGATACTGGATTTTTGATTTCCATGAGCTGTAAGCCGTAATCATCAAGATTTAAACAATAAAAGGCTTGAAATATTTCACTTTATGTGAAACGAATATAGAATATATTTTAACTCTTCGAATTAAAATACTGGAAAGAATGAACTTTTCCCCTGTAGTACATTTTTTTAGATGCACCATTACAGTAACGGCTTTTCAGCATGAAACATTGTTCGTTGGTGCATTTTGACTGTGCATCTTCCCGCACAACAATCCCTCCTTCAAGTATCTTTTGGTTGCGAAAAAAAATGGTTGGAGTTTATTCATTTCGAAGAAGGTTGAATTTGTCCAAGTTCACAGTTACAGTTATGTGACAGACACTTTTCAGAGGAGTGACATTAGAAAATACAAACAGTAAAAGGAAAAGCTGACGTTAGTCCAAATGACCACCAGGTGGCGGTGCTGACAATATCGTAATGTATGGCTCCCTGAGAAGTCCGTCTCAATCCACCAGCCTTCATACAATAACGCTGACTATTAGGCAGCACTACACGGTCAGGCTGCATGCTGCTCTTGTCACGCACACGCGCACTCACGCATGCGCAGTATGCTAGTTCTCTAGGTGAGTAAATATCAGAACAGACATCCTAAAGAGTTTTTAAAGGAATGATTGCTTCCGTCTTTAGACTCACCGGTAAGCGTGTCATTATAGGCTATTAATAATATAATTGTGCTCCTTACGGGTACTCAGGTTTCATATGACTTTAACCCTGTTTAAATAGCCCAACCTTTCCGGAAATGTTGACAGTAAATCATTTTGAACCCCTGTCAGGTACAGGCTATGAATTGAATTAAACGGAAACAGTTTTATTTGGAAAGATCTCGGAATGATCGTGTGCTGTGTGCTGTTTGTGAATGCTATTTCAATTCATTTAGAAAGTTGATTGCAAAATCTTAACACTCTTTAAACACACAATTTTGTCATAATTCCTGATTGGTTGGAACCTGAGCCAGCATAAACAATCATTTTATTATTATGGTCTGGAACTAGACTTTAATCCAGGCTTGTCTTGTGATGTCAGGTGAAATAGATCAGACTGGCAGTGCAAAAAAGTCTCAAATATCTCATCAAGTTTCTAAATCCATCAAGTGAAATTACTCAAATCTTCACAGGAAGAGTTTTTTTTTGTTGCATGAAAGAATATTAGTCTTTTTTTTTTTAAATAAATAATGTTATGAATAATTGATGTTTGTGATAACTGGTGTTTAGTTGTGTAATGCTGGGATAAATAGCCAACAAATAAGTGAAATAAAAATGAATAAATTTAGGCTACATATTTGTGAGGTGAGATTTGGTTTGTTGATCGAATGGGAAATGATGTGAAATGATATACACACTGTCTCTCTCTCTATAGCCTGTATGGTGCCTGACATATGCTGGGGACATTGGAGCTTAACCAAGGCCGGGAGACACACGTGAGACGACGTGTGTTTATGTAAATACACTACAGTTTATTTGTCATGGAAGACAGTGAAGTGACGGCTGGGCGAGCCATCTCTCTCCGCCCTCTCGACTCATTTAGCCCGTATTTCTGGTTATGCGCTGTTGTGTGCGTATATTCCAGCCCAGCCTGCAGTGCTCGCCGTGCAAGATGGCCGCGGGTGAGAGCAACAGCCGCACCGCTTGTTTAAACCCGCCCAATTCGGGCTCGCTGGGCAACGCTCGGCCGAGCAACGGCGCGCACTCGGTGCCCGTCAGCAACCTGGGCTCAGGGTGTGCAGGGTCTGCGGGGAACGCTGACCCCCAGGCGCGAGGCCTCGACCGCGACACCGCGCTGGTGTCCACGAGCACAGGGAGCGCGCAGAATCCTCCGCGGCAGCACGCGCCTCACAACACGGCGAGCAGGGACGCTCCTCGCGCCGCCTCCAACATGAACATGACGGCCACGTCGACGTCCAGCGCGGCTGCAACGGCATCATCTTCATCATCCTCATCGTCCTCATCCTCTTCATGTGCGGGCGCGTCCGCAGTCTCGGCCTCTGTCCCCGGCAGCCCAGCCTCAGTGCTCGTGTATCGTGAACCCGTTTACAACTGGCAGGCGACGAAAAGCACGGTGAAAGAAAGGTTCGCGTTTCTGTTCAACAACGAGGTGCTGAGCGACGTCCATTTTTTGGTGGGGAAGGGGATGGGAGTGCAGCGCATTCCTGCGCACAGGTAGGGCCGAAATGGGGCCAATGCAGTTCTATAAGTCATTTGTTTACCTTTTCTTCTCAATGGAAAATGAGCTCATGAGTAAACAGAGAGCCCCGACACGCAGGCAGAAAGATAGAAAGTGTTTACGGAAGGATTATTAGCCGAGAAATACCTTGATCGCTTGAAGACGGGACGGTGTAACATGTTCAGTTTAGCAGTTTGAACCCAAGCAGGAAACCCGCTGTTATGCGCCTTCGCGTCTTTCTTTTCGGATGCTCGTCTTGTCTTGTCTTGTCTTGTCTTGTGGGTGTGATGTTTCTAGGTAAACACGCAGCATCCGATCTCTGAGTCTGAAAGTTCACTAGAATATTTCACCTTGAAATAACCCTTTCCCCTACAGTCCTCTTCATGAAGATCTGTTGTTATTCAGCACACAGTGATGCCTCTTTGCGTCTTAACAGATTTGCCCTCGCCGTTGGGAGTGCAGTGTTTGATGCCATGTTTAACGGCGGCATGGCCACCACATCCACCGAAATCGAGCTGCCCGACGTGGAACCTGCTGCTTTTCTGGCCCTCCTTAAGTAAGAACATCAGCATTATTGGGCGGTAATAATGATCTTTAGTAGTCTAGTGTTACATCTGATCGTGTGTTTTGCATGTCCTTGAGGTGCCCTTGCCATTAAAGCTGGGTCAGCGGTTACACTTAAGTGCTAAAGTTTGCCCCCCCCCACCAAGGTTTCTGTATAAACGATTTATCTTCAAATTCCTGAACTTCCCAGAAGCTGATTTTTTTCCTTTCCATATCCTAACATGGACTATTTGAGCATTTTGTTACCTGAAGGAACACCTGTGAAACCTTTTAAAGTAAATGTGTGAATTTGACATCTTTGACTTCAGTTTTGTCCCATGCCGGTGTGGGACGTGTTACAAATTTGAATAGCAAAGCTGTTTAGAAGCCTTAAAGAAATGGTTAGGGGGAAATGAAAGGACACACCGTTAGAATAACACAGTTCTCCATTTAGTCCACCTCAGATGTACCAAATCAACCAAGAAATGTTTCATTTGACAATTTTTTTTTATGACCACCAACTAATTAGATTTTTCTGTCAAACTATTTGTTCAGTCCATAGCCATATAGCAGCCATGACTGATTTCCCACCCCCTGCAGGTTTCTGTACTCTGATGAAGTACAAATTGGGCCAGAGACAGTGATGACCACATTGTACACTGCAAAAAAATATGCAGTGCCTGCGCTCGAGGCACATTGTGTTGAGTTCCTGAAGAAGAACCTACGAGCTGACAATGCTTTTATGTTGCTTACCCAGGTAAGAGCTGTGGGATTTCCTATAAACTTTGGTCCAGGTGTGTAAAAATGCAGCTCTGGTGTTTGTACAAGGGTATGAGCATGACTAATAATTTACTATAAAGCTCACCAGATTATAACATACATCCCTCTAAGGAACTAAATACACGCCTTGAATTGATGTACAAATAGTAAAAATGCAAAAGTTTGTTTTTAGTTATAGGCTAGCTATAACATAGCATAGTGCCATTTCACCTACATTGATATATGTGGTTACAGTTTGTTGATTTATTCACACTAAATTATTGATGTTTCATTTGGCTTCATGTATCGGCTGTTTTTAAGTCTTGTTATGAGTTATAAGCAGATTACATTATTATGATCATTCTAAAATAACATCATGTACATCGCCTTGCTGTGTCAGAACCTCAAGGTAATACCTTGACTGCTAGAAACAGATTTAAAAGTACTGCTTTAAATCCCAGAGATTGAAAACAGGTGTTCTGATGAAGAAATCTTTTAAATGTCTGGTTTCATTTTCAGGCACGGCTCTTTGATGAGCCACAGCTTGCCAGCCTTTGCCTTGAGAACATAGACAAGAACACTGCAGATGCAATTGCTGCTGAGGGCTTCACTGACGTTGACCTTGGTATTTATAATTGCATTGTCTGATCCCACACATACAGAAATGAATGTGTGTACATGCAAACTAATCATTTGATTCTGATCTGATATAGGCAGCAGCCAATTAAATAATTAACATGAAGTGTTTGGTTCCCAGCAATTTGCTAAGGTTTACAATTTTGTATTGATTAATATATGAAATGTTTTTTTTTCATCCATCTATATTTACATTTAAAGTTGTGGAAAGTCCACATGACAAGTTAGTTGCTGTGTTATAGCAGCTATAAGCTGACCACCAACCTCTCTTTTTTTCTTTCTCTTGAAGCTAATAAGACAATAAACACCAGTTGTCATGTTACTGAGAAACCAGAAACTACAAAGTACTCTTTCCTGACTACTTTCCCTTGGTATAAAACATACTGACACAATAGACCTCTTCGATAAATGTATAAATTCCATAAATAAACATCTCAAAATTGTAAGAAATTGTAAGCATATTTACGATTGCACATTAAAAAAATCTATTTATCATTAGCCTTGTAGATATAGAACTTCCACCACACAAGTCCCTGTGAAGTAGCTGTTACTATGAATATTATGTTAGAACATGTTAGAAATAGCACATTAATATAAATGTATGATTTTAATTACAGCCAGTATTATTCTTATTGTTAGTTATAGGAAATTAATTAACATCTTCCAAACAATCAGATTCTTCTGTGTGTTTTGATTAAAAATGGAGAAAAAAAACAAGTGCTATGAATATGTAAATGGATGTAAATGCATGTAAATGTGATAGATGACTCACTGACAGAAACTCACTTTTTGCAGTTCACACACACACACACACGTATATATATATATATATA
>JAFFST010053674.1:89603-103410 GCA_022414735.1 Noturus placidus | reverse complement strand
AGGACTGCCTTAAGGTATTCTAAAGTGTCCTGTAGCCTACATAAAGTGTATGTGTAAGTTTCATTTTCATCTTCAGCATCCACAGGTTATTCACATGAAATTTTCACCAGACATCAATATTAACTCAAGAAATACATAAATATAAAGAATTCACAACATTAAAGTCCATAAATAAAGTTGTGTAATAACATGGAATGACACAGAAAAAAACTATTGAACACACTAAGAAAAAGCATATCTCCAAGGCAAGGTAAGAAAAGGAACCAGCTGAAATTTGTAAGTAATTATACCTCCTACCTGTGCAAATTAATGTCAGTTGGGTTAGTAAATTTATGGTCTATAAAAAGGTTTTTTGTTACCAAGGTGTCACACAAGAAACATCTCAAGATGGGTCACTCTGTCATCAACCAGACACGCACAGAATATTTCTGACCAGGGAGTCAGAAGAATAGTCAGAAGAGTAGCCCAAGAGCCAAGGACCACTCGGAAAGAGCTCCAGAAACACTTGGAGGCAGCAGGTGCCATCGTCACAGAGAAAACAATAGACAATGCACTCCAATGCTCACGCTCATCCTGCAAGACTCCATTACTAAAGAAAAGGCATGTCGAAGCTTGTTTACAGTTTGCTACAACTCATTTGGACACGCCTGTGAAATACTGGGAGAGTTTAGTCTGGTCAGACAATTTATCTTTTTTGACTGTCATACTACACACCATGTTTGGAGAACAAATGGCAGTGCACCCTAAAAACACTATACCAACAGTGATGTTTGGAGGTGGAAGCATCATGCTGTGGGGCTGTTTTTCATCACATCATGATGGCAGACTTCATATAATTGAAGGAATGATGAATGGTGCCCTTTACCGGGAGATTCTTGAGAAGAATCTGCTGCCGTCCACCAGTATGATGAAGATGAGACGTGGGTGGACCTTCCAGCAGGACGACGAACCTAAAGCATTCAGCAAAGGAAACTCTCAACTGGTTTCAGAGAAATAAAATCAAAGCGTTAGAATGGCCCAGTCAATTACATGACTTGAATACATTTGAACAAGATTTACATACAATATGTTTAGAATAATGGGCCAAAAATACACCTGAATATTGCAGCCGATTAATTTCTTCATACAGGAAGCGTCTTGAAGCTGTCATTACAAACAAAGGCTTCTCCACTAAGTAATAAATAAATTTCATTTAGCATGTTCAGTACTTTTTTCCTGTGTCTTTCTGCTTTATTACACGTAACTTTATTCATGGACATGAATGCTTGGATTTCTTTGTACGTGTGGCTTTCTTGAGTTAATACCGATGTCTTGTGAAAATTTCATGTGAATAGCCTCATAGGAAATATATTTACTGAAAAATATGTTGACGCGTTCAATACTTATTTTCCCCACTAGAAATGTCTAAGGTCTAGGCCAGGCATATGGTTCTTGCTTAGGTCTGGAAAATGTGGAAAATCATAAAACATTTAAAAACAAGATGGTTATTCTGTTGTTAACATAATATAAACTCAATACACTGAGGACCTAAGGGCATTCTCATTCAATGTGGCCTCAAAATTCTCATGACATTTCCCATTTTATGGTCAGTTATTGACATTTAAAAATCAGCAAGAAGGCCAAAAACAAACTTTAGAGTTCTCTCTTACACTCTTGAAAATAGTGGAAATTGTGAGAGCACTGAACTTGGCTGATGTAAAGAACTTTCCCGACCTTGTTTGGGATTTCTGAACAGCTGAGCCATTTGCTGTCTTCGAACGAAGAATGAAGACTTACCATTTCACTAAGCGCTTACATAAAGCACTAATGGAAAATAAAACAAACCCCAGCTGCTTATACTGCTTCTGTTGCGGTACCAACTCTTTGCACTAACTCCTCTCTAAGGGAGTTTTAGCTTGGTATGGTAATAGTATTCTTGGACCCTGACCTATTTGTACTAGCATGAAGATGAGTTTTATGAGTGCCAGTCAAATGCTGTAAATGTAAATATAGTTCATCAAAAATGCTGGTAAATTTTAAAACTGGCAACAGTCTCATTTTAATTCCTCTCCACATGTTTGTGCATGTTCAACACATCGTAGTCATGGCATTTAAAGGAGACTTAGTGTGGCACTTTTTACAAGATGAAGTCTCAGGTTTCCCCAGAATGTGGCTGTGAAGTTTCAGCTCAAAATCCCTGATGAATCATTTATTATACCATGTTGTAAATACCCCTTTTTGGGTGGGAGCAAAAACACACTGTTTTCATGTGTGTCTCTTTAAATGAAAATGAGCTGCTGCTCCCTGCCCCCTTTCCAGAAGAGGGCTGTGCATTTACAACTAGTGCTTCGGGTACTACGCCAACAAATCAGGAGAGCTCTATATGTATGAACAGCCTGTATGTATATGTTCAGCCCTATATGTATGAACCAGACAATCACCTTACTGTATAGTGCATAATAAAGGTGTGGTTATGAATGATAGACAGTAAGTATTTTCGGGTTAAAAATAAAAATAATGGCATGGCTCTGTGAATACAATCAGAATCAATGGTAACTTTAGCCGCATTAGCCATGGAATCTGCTAACAAGCTCATTCGAAAAGCCGATTTGCAAACTTTCACAAAATATAAAGTGCGATACTTACGTCTTCTAGATATGAAGCTGGATCACGAACAGTTGATACTGATCCATGCTTGAGAATAAACTTTTCAGCAAATCCTGCTTTGTATTGACCCTCGTTCACAAAGCAGTCTGGTTTAAAATGATTCGCAGAAACATACACGAATTTAGCTATTTTCTAGGGCAAATTTTTTTCAAAAATAAAACTTTGCCACTGCGTCTTCAGTGGCTCTGATGCCGGGAGTACATGAAGGCTCTTATGTTCACCCTTACAGCCAAAAACAGAAGACTTATAACACTTACGAAGCTGAGACATTCTTCTTCTGTAGCATCTCCAGCACGGAAAACATGGCGGACTGTGTACGGCTCACTCAGGGGAGGATCTATGCTTATATGGCATCACCAGTCCATCACCAGTTGCAGGCGGGGCCTGTTCCAACGTGACATCACATTGGAGAGAAAACGAAAACAACTCATTTTGTGACACTGTTTATGATTTATGGGGAATATGAAGAAATGAGCGGGTGGATTTTTACTATTGTAGGGTGGTTGTGTACACATACTGCTGACACATTTATGTTCAAACACCATGTTAAAAGTGAATTTTGCACAATAAGTCTCTTTTAATGCCAAGTGGTGTGTTATTTATAGATACCAAAATGTCCTTGTGAAACCAGCTATATGAAATTGGTTTATACAAAACAAGCCTTTCTACATACTGTAGATCATTCACACGGACAGCAACACCGTCTTGGGGCAGAATGACACTGGCTTCAGCTGCGACGGCACGGCTAATACCTTCCGTGTGATGTTTAAAGAACCTGTGGAGATTCTCCCTAGTGTCAACTACATTGCCTGTGCAACACTTAAGGTAGTCTTCTGAGCCTAGTGTTTATAACCATTCAAATAATTATAAATGAATAAAAAAAAAAGATGTGTTTGGTTTTATGTAGGGACCAGACTCCCACTACGGGACAAAGGGTATGCGCAAAGTCACTCATGAAGCTCCGGCTACAGGTACTAAGACGTGCTTTACCTTCTGCTACGCTGCGGGTAACAACAACGGCACATCGGTAGAAGATGGACAAATTCCCGAGCTCATCTTCTACACATAATGATGGATGTGGATGTTTGATGTGTGTGGACTTCACTACTTGTTCCTTTTTCAGTGAACTGCTCTGGTGTACACATCAGCAACCAAATAACGTTTTTTTTTTTTTTTTTTTGTCTGAGCATGAGAAATCTAGAACATACCCAGTTGTGCATTGGGTATGGATATTTCTTTTTTACCTGTGTAGCACCTCATTGTATGATGCTGAACCTATGACCAAATTATGACATTGGATTGGTCAGATTCTGTCAATTGAGCTTTACCGCTCAATAACAGAGTCATGTCAGTTTAGTTTAATGTTAAACGGGTCTGAACTGGGTCCACATTTTGACTCAAGTAAATGTTTAGAGGTTCGGAGTTGCACTGACGCACTTTTGACCCAGACGCAACTGCAAAACATGTTTGGGCAAAATACACTACCATTTGTTTAAAACAGACTGTTATGTTTTCTGAGGCATAAAAATGTTTACAAGGAATGCTGTTGAACTGTAAATGCCCTTGATAATATCCAGTACAAATTCCAATGGAGCAAATGCATTCAAAATGCAATTCTACTATTTTGAACTGAATAATGAGGATAATCTAAATGAATGTATATCCACTTCCCAATCTGTGTATTGCTTACATGCTTTGTTATTGTAAAAGTGCTGTAAATACATAATGTATGTTCAATTAAAGTCTGTACACTTGTGTGGTTCAGTTAAGAAATGAAGTAATGCTTGCTCACTTGATTTATACCTTATCCCTTCAAGTCATAAGAGTGTCAGAAGTGGTTCAATCAATCATGCCAAATCAAATTTAAATACACGAGTTCATTACACAAAAATGTGGACATGATTTCTATTGGAATATAATTGATCTCTAAAGTAGATGAGCTCTTGAACAGAAGCAAGTGCTTTTCTACTCATCCATGCCCCACAAATAAAATGTTAAACCACCTAATTTAATTATTAACAACTAGAAGACAAGTCAAAAGCGGGTACAACTTTTACTGATGCCTGATTATAGGTTTGTTATACCAAGTACTTGTCCATTTCCTACCTACTGTACACAATAAGGAGGAAAAAGATGAGTGTGAGAAAAAAAAAATAAAAAATTCCCACACACAGGAGGCAAGATATAGGAGTTGGTCTTTGTATTTAATACCACTTTTAGCCACGGCATAAGTTTTGAATAGCCATGAATTGACAAAGAACATAGCAATGTCCAGACAACACAATTTCTCTATTAATATGTTTAAGTTTGTTATCGATCGCACATTTTTGGCAAGCAACAGTGCTAATGGATGTTCTGTACAGTCCAATCCCTCTGTGGGAAGGTGAGGGGAGGCAGGGAGAGATGAATGCTCCTGCCCCATTACAATTTGTCCAAGTAGTTATCCAGAGCTGGAATTCCTTCCTTGAGACCCTTGCGCTTGCGTGTGTCAGCCACGACCTGAGCAGGCTTGGTGCTTGCTTCCATGGGATCTCCAGGAAGGATCTGCCAGTGATCGAACACACACTGTGGGAAGGCCTGACCAGAGGTGTTGGAACGAAGGTCAGCGGTGAAGCCTTTTGGGTAAAAGAACAAGGAATTATGCCCAACATTCAATAAATCTAAAGGGGAAAGCTAAAACATGCTAGGGCTTCACTTACCGAAAGACTCATTGACAGGCAGGTAAGCCTTGACAACAAACATAGGAGTTCCCATGACCTGGGACTCCTCAAACACCAGGCCTCTCTTCCTGTTCAAGACACCATAGATGCCACCAACAACAGCCTCAGGGCACTGTGGGCATAACAAAAAGTATCAGGACACTAATCCACACAAACACAAGTAGGAATTTAACATGCTAGCACACTCACCTGGATCTCCACCAGGTAGACAGGCTCGAGGATCCTGGGCTCAGCCGTAAGCTGGCAGGCGTAAAGCACTCTGCGGGCTGTGGGAATGATCTGGCCACCACCACGGTGAATGGCATCCGTGTGAAGTGTAACATCATGGATATCGAAGCGAACACCACGCATGTTCTCCTCGCAAAGCACACCCTGGGAATTGAGAAGACAATATAAATAAATAAATGCTTTGGATAAATAAGCACCAGCATGTTGAATAAAACATGGAAAAAGTTAACACTCAAAAAAGCTCACCTCCTTGGTGGCCCACTGGAAGCCAGCCACCACACTGTCCTTGATCTCATTAAGGTACTGCACTCCCTTGGTAACATCCACAAGCAAGTTGGGGCCAGTTCCATCAGGGCCGAAGCACCAGATCTTACGTGCCTCAGTCACCTCCCACTCATACTTCTCAGTCAGGTAACGGGCACGTGCCTTCAGCTCCTGCCTAGATGCAACCTCACCCTTATCAATATCCTCAGGCAGACCTTCAGCCAGGGGACGGGCCTTCATGAACAGACGGTTGTGCTTGTTTGGGGACTTGGACAGGCACATTTGTTTGGACTCGTCAGACACAGTCTCTCTGTAGGATACAACTGGGTCGGATTTCTGTTGGACACAAGTTGGACATGATTTAGAACTCAAGGTGCACATTCTTACTATTGAAAAATACAGCCATGGACATGGCAGTACCTTCAGTGGAATGCAGGCATGGTCCTCTTCAAGATCCTTCAGGCAGATCTCAAGATGCAGCTCACCAGCTCCAGCAACGATGTGCTCTCCAGACTCCTCAATGATACACTGTACCATAGGGTCAGACTTGGCCAGACGTTTCAGACCCTCTACCAGCTTGGGCAGGTCAGCAGGGTTCTTGGCTTCCACAGCTACTCTCACCACAGGGCTGACACTGAACTTCATCACACGCAAGTTATGGGCATGTTCAAAGGTGGAAATGGTCCCAGTCTTCACCAAAAACTGGTCCACTCCAACCAGACCAACAATGTTACCGCAGGGCACATCCTCAATAGGCTCAACATAACGGCCCATCATCAAAATGGTCCTAATGGAAAAGTCATATTTACAATTCCAGAAAAGGAAGCACTATATTTTCATAGAAATTAGTCACTTTTCAAATGTTACCAGCAAAAGAATCAGCATATACAGTGCCCTTCAAAAAACAATTATGTATATACCACCACAAGGCATAACAACCAACCTCTGAATGGGTTTGATGTAAAGGTCCTCCTTCTTTCCAGGGGTGTAATTTGGTCCCATAATGCGCACCTTCTGGCCAGTGGACACACAGCCAGAGAAGACACGGCCAAAGGCATAGAAACGACCTTTGTCAGTAGTGGGCACCATCTTGGATATGTACATCATAAGGGGAGCTTTGGGGTCACAGTTCTTGATACCTTTATAAAAAAAGAAAAAGTAAGTACCAGTACTAACCCTAAAAACAAAATTAGACACATGAGCATTCGCTTCTTGGTCATGCCAAAACAAGCTTAACCTACCCATAGCAGCCTCATCATCACCAGGTCCTTCATACAGCAGCTCACAACGGTATTTCTGAGCAGTAACAGGGGAAGGCAGATGAATGGTAATCATCTGAAGCAAGGCCTCTCCAGCAGGCAGCCAGCGACGCATTACAGCCTTCAACAGAGGCTTCCCTTCCTTCTCCTTATCCTCACTGTCCAACTTGATGTCCAACTTCTCAACCAGCTTAGCAGTTTCCTCCTTCTTGAAGTTCATGATGGCATCGAAAACCTGTGAAGAAAGAAAGCTGCACTGAAGGTCTGAAGATTTAAAATGGTCAAACCTGGAAGTAGTTACTGTAAGCTTCCACTGCCATTATAAACATCAGACTGAAGTCTTTCATCACTAGACAGTCAGGTCAAAGTGAAGAATATACAAGTCATCACTCACTGGCACAAAAACAAACCCACTGAACGCAAAGTTATTTCTGCTTACTTTGAAGATGGGGTCCAAGATGAGCTGAGCAAAGGTCCTGGGGAGCTTCTTGCCATCAGGACCATTAGCGCTCTTGCTGAATTTTCCAGTTGCAGGGTCAAAATATCTAAACAAAAAGCAAAACTTGGTACACTGCACTATGCATTACCACTAAAATGCATAAGCTTCCTCACTAATCTTGAGCCATCCCAAGCTGGAGGCCTTACCGGTCACCCCACAGTTTCTTCATCATATCCTCCACCTTCTTGCAGCGCTCTGCTGGTCCAAGCTGGGCATCACCCTTAGCAGTAAACTTCATCACGTACATCTCAGCAAACTGCTTAAGGGTGAAGGCCCAACCATGCAGTCCAGACCCAAATCCAACCGTACCAACAACTGGATCAATCTAAAGGAAAATGATTTACGATCAGTCACCATCTTAAAGCACTACCAGCATGAGAATCAACTAATTCAGAATTTTAAACCTAAGGCACGTCAAAAGTTAGCCAGCCATTATAGAAAGATCATCAAAATGTGACCCATGCAGAGAGCTATACTACCTAAAATTAAACAGAGGCACAGAGTAGCACTCAAACTGTAATATGGTTACACAAAAAAAAAAAAAATGCAGGTTCAGAAAACCTAAGTGTGATCCACACCATGATGTTTCCCATAGGTCCATTCTCATCCTCTCCATAGGTGGAAATGATTACGTTGACATTCTCCACAATACGCTGGAAGGTCTGATACAGCTCCTCTGGTTCCAGCTGCAGCTCCAGCAAGGCACGGTCCATCTTGTTCATCATCAGCACAGGCTTAATCCTCTCACCAATAGCCTGTCTCAGCACAGTTTCTGTCTGCACACACACCCCTGGGAGAGGAGCAAACAAATCAGGTTTGGAATTCATGCTATATTAAATAAAACTGGCACTTTCTGCTCCATAAATGTCTTTACCCAAATGATCATAGTAGTTTACACTCACCAGACACACAGTCAACCACCACCAGGGCTCCATCAGTGACGCGCAAAGCAGCGGTCACCTCTGAAGAGAAGTCAACGTGCCCAGGAGAGTCAATCAGGTTGATGAGAAAGCCAGAGCCGTCCTTGCACTGCTTGATAAAAGCCATGTCGTTTTCTGAGAGCTCATAGAACAAGGAGATGGCACTGCAGAAGTAAAGATGCAAAACATCATCGACATGAAGCAAAGCTAGCTTTAATCTGAAACACTACTGCAAAAAGGTCATGCTCCGGGTGAAGCCAAAAACACCCACGTCGATTTGATGGTGATGCAACGCTCCTGCTCATCCTTTCTTGTGTCAGTGAAGCGGGTTTCTCCTGCACGCGCTGAAGCGATGATGCCAGCTTTGGACACCAGCGAGTCAGTCAAAGTGGATTTGCCATGGTCCACATGTGCAATCACAGACATGTTACGGATATTGGACTTTTTGTCCATGATGGCACGGATCTGGTCTATGGTGAAGTTCACCTGAGAGAGGACAAAAGCAAAACTTATGATTAGAGCAAAATTAATACAAGCCTCATAAGTTTCAAATTCCTAAAATAGTCATGGAATGAAAAAAAGAAAATAAAAAGGTGCAGCACACTGTTACAAAGCAAATATTACAGAAGGGCAGAGATACCTGTTTTCAGTGACGCGGTTAAAAACGCATCACCCCAGAAGGAAAGAGTGCGTCCAATTCGCATACTTGTACACTATCCTAAGCCATTTTGTGCGAGTAGTGAACTGGCAAATTCCAATTAGAAAAAGTGCACTTTAAATACCCGGATGATCCACTTAATAAACCGTGGAATAGAAAGGGAGGGGCTATCAAACTCAAATATTGAACGAAAAATAATCTTATAGCGTTTATACACTACACGGTTGAGTACATAGTACAATCTTATAGCGTTTATAACGGTTGAGTACATAGTGTACGAGTACATCGTGTGTAAGTGCGTCATTTAGGACACGGCGGAAGTGTCCATGCGAAGCAAAAGGGCAAATCCCGGAAACATGGAGATTAGTCATACCCGGCAAACGCTAAACACGCAGCTCAGAACCAAACCAAAAACTGCATTGAACGGATAACTTGTCAAAACGTAGAAGTTGAGATGAGGAGAGCCTTATCAGAGTAGAAATCATGCTTCCCGTGAAGATCCTCTACATCTGCTAAAGCCAGGATTCTCTGCGGGTTAACATCCGGCGCCACATCAGCCGCTAACAGGCCACGTGGAACTACACCGCGCCACCCGCAAGAAACGGGCCGGCAAACGGCTTTAAAAACATTACCATACATTTTCACCACACAGCTCCAACTGCCTGCGATTCAACCCTAAACCACCCAGCGATACAAGACAGATTCAGATATAACGCTCAATATGAACCTTTCCCCCCTCTTTAATGAAAACAAACTTAGCTAGAGAACTAGCAGGCGAACTAACCATTTAACCAGCGGCCAACGCCTGGAAATATCACGACTGCAGGCTAGAAAACCGGCGACGTGTAGACATGCTTGATGCCAAATAAAACGTTTTAAAAAGACACGCAACTTCTTAAAACCGTTATCAAACTTTAAACAGACATTATCCCGCTACATATGGACTCCTCTCCGGCAAAGTAAGGCCCAACACCGAAACACAATAGGGCTGCCATCTTGCTTTGCTAGGACTCTAAATGGAAGCTCCAAAATATACATTTATAACACCTTTGAGCATTCAAATGGTAACGCGAGGATGCGATATAATGTATATACTAGTGTATATGAGTGATGCAGTAACAAATAGACTCACCATTTTGACGGATGTTGTTGGATTCGCTGAGTAGCGGAGCAGACAATTTTTTACACTGCCTACCTCACAAAGGCATAGGCAGGGAAGAGACCGTCGACGTCAACACGTAGTACTATATAGCTAGGGTGCGTCACGCGTAATGTTGCGTGGCGACGTCAGTAAACGGTCGCTTTTCAAACCGATGCTATTTTGAACGTCTAGTCTACTATATCTAGTCTACTACTTTATTCTTTAGTCACCTACAAAGTGCAAATATATAGGAATGAGGATACCGTTTGAGATTTGGGCCCGAAACTCTATGACTACAAGATTCAGAATAAAAAAAAAAATGGTCAAGAATATTTTAATAGAAATATCTACACAGTAAAAGAATAGGAGAGAGAGTATAGATATTCCATTAAATTCTATTCATACTGCCCATGTGAAGAGTTGTATTTATCATAATTATATAAACAATATAAAAGATTAAACAATAAAACAATCGAAAATTAAAATAAACAGATAGATAGATAGATAGATAAATTCAAACAATATTCAAACAAAAATTATCATTACTAGACGCTATCAACAGGTGGCACTACTGCTCCTGTAGCAACACTGTGCCAGAAAGTCTTTGTAAACCCCGATGATTGACTTTGCATTTACTGTAACCATAATTGTAAGTACCGTATTTTCCGCACTATAAGGCGCACCTAAAAGCCTTAAATTTTCTCAACAATCGGCCGTGCGCCTAATAATCCGGTGCGCCTTATGTGTGGACTGAGTTCCAAAATTTGTAAAAATGTTGTGCGACTTTTGTTGGCGCAACAACCGTATGCGCCTTATAACACCTAAGCGCTGTGCTCCTTATGTATTGGTCAAGTACGGAAATAGACCCCGTAATTGAGACTGCGCCATCTAATCCGGTGTGCATTATAGTGCGGAAAATACAGTAAGTATAATAATAATAATAATAATAATAATAATAATAATAATACACTCGAGTAGATTAATTTTCAGCAGATGGTTTTATTCAAAGTGACTTACAAATAAGGAAATAAGGAAAGTGATATATCAAGCAGAGATCAATATAAGTAGTGGTACAATACAAGATATTTTAATTGAGTTCTAGAAAAGCAAAGTGCATAGAGTAGAGGTGTAAGAGCCAGAGTAAATTAATTTTTTAAAGGATAATGTAGGGTTGGCATTTTAGGGGTTAGTTACGGAAGAGGTGGGTCTTTAGCTGCTCTCAGATGAGGTGGGACTTTAGCTGTTCTTTGAAGATAGTGACAGATTCTGCAGTCCGGATTGAGGTTGGAAGTTCATTCCACCACTGAGGGACAGTTAGTGTGAAGGTTCTGGAAAGGGACCTTGAGCCACGCTGAGTAGGCATTACTAAGTGTCGGTCACTAATAGATCGCACATTGCATGAGGGAATTTAAGCCTTCAGGAGAGAGTTGAAGTAGGGGTGTGCTGATCCAGACAAGGTCTTGTACGTGAGCATCAAGGCCTTGAATTTGATACGGGTGGCTACAGGAAGCCAGTGGAGGGAGATAAAGAGGGGTGTGACATGGGTCCTTTTGGGCTGGTTGAAGATGAGGCGTGCTGCTGCATTCTTAATCATTTGAAGGGGTTTGATGGAGCTGGCTGAGAGGCCCGAGAGCAGTGTATTGCAATAGTCCAGTTTTGATATGACAAGAGCCTGGACTAGTAGCTGTGTAGCCTGTTCGGTGAGGTAGGGTCTGATTCTCTTGATGTTTTACAAAGTGAACCTACAGGACCGTGCAGTTGTTGAGATGTGGTCTGTAAAGGTCAAGCTGTCATCAAAAGTCACCGCAAGGTTCCTGGCCATCCTGGTTGGCTTGAGTGTGGTTGAACCGACCTGTTCAGTGAGGTTGTGGTTGATTGAGGGGCAGGCTGGGATGACGAGAAGCTCAGATTTTGCCAAGATGAGCTTAAGGTCATCCAGTTCAAGATGTCAGACAGGCAAGCAGAGATTCATGCAGAGACAGATTGATCATCAGGCTGGAAGGACAAATAGAGCTGGGTGTCATCAGCATAGCAATGATTATGAGAAGCTATAAGACTCAATCACCTGCCCCAGAGATGTAGTATAAATAGAATAGAGCAGTGGACCCAGAACTGATCCCTGAGGAACCCCAGTTGTGAGTTGCTGAGCTTCAGAAATACCTCCCCTCCACAATACCTTGAAGGATCTGTCTGAGAGATAGGATTCCACCCAGCGCAGAGCCGTTCCGTTGTTGCCTAGACTGGAGAGAGTTGACAGGAGGATCTCATGGTTCACAGTGTTGAAAGCAGTGGAGAGATCAAGTAGGATGAGGATAGATGATTTAGATCTAGTGACTGTTTTTGAAGCCAGACTGCTTGGTGTCCAGGAGGTTGTTCTGTGTGAGAAAAATGGAGAGTTGATTGAAAACAGCTCTTTGAAGGATTTTGGAAAGAAAAGGGAGAAGGGAAACAGGTCTGTAGTTGTCAATTGCAGCAGGGTTAAATAACGGTTTTTAAGCAGTTGGGTACCTGGGCCGGCTTAAATGAGGTAGGGTATGTGTCAGTAGAGAGAGATGTGGTAAAGATGTGATAAAATTATAATTCTATTTTATTTGTATAGCACTTTAAACAGTGGACATTGTCACAAAGTAGCTTTACAGAAATATATCAATTCCAGATATCAATTTGAAATGTATAAGTTGATACCTAATGAGCAAGCCAGAGGCAATTGTGGCAAGGAAAAACTCCCTGAGATTACATGAGGTAGAAACCTTGAGAGGAACCAGACTCAAAATGGAACCCGTCCTCATCTGGTTGACACTGGATAGTGGGATTATAAATAATTCCCTTCTATAACCATGTGCTATATAGTCAAATAATGCAACTGTGGGGGTGACAGCATCCAAATATCCCAGTTCACCACAACACTCTATGCCCATGGACCCTACAGATCTGCCCTTTTACCAAAGAAAAAACCTATTAACAAAAGGCGTAACTAAACAAATATGATTTCAGCCTAGGCTTAAACACTGAGGCTGTATCTGAGTCCTGAACACTAATTGGAAAGCTGTTCCATAACTGTGGGTCTTTGTAAGAGAAAATTCTGCCCCCTGCTGCAGACTTCATTATTCGAGATAGCAACAAATTTCCTGCACCTTTTGATTGAAGTACATTGCCTTGCGAAAGTATTCGGCCCCCTTGAACTGTTCGACCTTTTGCCACATTTCAGGCTTCAAACATAAATATATAAAACTGTAATTTTTTGTGAAGAATCAACAACAGGTGGGACACAATCATGAAGTGAAACGAAATTTATTGGATATTTCAAAATTTTTCAACAAATAAAAAACTGAAAAATTGGGGGAGAAAATTATTCAGCCCCTTTACTTTCAGTGCAGCAAACTCTCTCCGGAAGTTCAGTGAGGATCTCTGAATGATCCAATGTTGACCTAAATGACTAATGTTGATAAATAGAATCCACCTGTGTGTAATC